>PVJH01002922.1:0-43770 GCA_004026705.1 Nesogale talazaci
TCATAACAGAATTTTTCAAGACCAGTGAATTCATCAAAAATACCCATTTGAGCAACAAAAAAGCCATGTGGATCTTTCCAGATGGAATACACAGAAATCAAAGTGACTACATCTGTGTAAAGTGAAGATAGAGAAGTTCAATATCAGCTGCTAAAACCAGACCAGGGCCAACTGTGGAACAGATCATCAATTTCTCTGATGGCAGTTCAGTCAAAGCTGAAGAAAATTAAAACAAGTCCATGAGAACCAAAATATGATCTGGAGAATATGCCACATGTATTTTGAAAACATCTAAAGAACACATTTGATGCATTAACACTAATGACAAAGACCTGAAGAACTGTGGAACAACATAAGGAACATCATATACAATGAAAGCTAAAGTTCATTAAAGAGATAGGAAAGAAGGAAAAGATCAAAGTGGATGTCAGAAGAGACTCTGAAACTTGCTCTTCATCATGCGCTAGCAAAGGCACATGGAAGGAATGATGAACTCAAAGAACTGAACAGAAACTTTCAAAGGGAGCTCAAGAAGGCAGAGTAATCTATCTAATGAAATGTGCAAAGACCTACAGCCAGCAAACCAAAAAGGAAGGTCATGTTCAGCTCATTCTAAACTGAAAAACTAAAAAAAAAAAAAAAAAGTCAAGCCTTGGGTTGCAATAGAAAAGATTCCATGGACAAAATATTGAATGATGCAAGAAGCAGTCAAAGAGTCACCAGAACCAAAAAGTAACCAAAACCTTAACATTCCACTTCAGAAGATCGCATTTAAGCCAGAGTCAATGGTAGCGAATGGAGAAGCACAAACAGTGCTGGAGGCATTAAGCAAAAAGTCTGCAGGAATTGAAATGTTTCAATAAGCAGATGACACACTTTCCTATCTATACCAGGAAATTTGGAGACAGCTACAGAGCAAACAAATGGGAAGGAATCTATATGTGTACCCATTCCAAACAAAGGCGACCCAAGAGACTGCTCATTGAACAATATCAATGCTATCACATGTAAGTAAAATTTTGCTGAAGCTTATCCAACACTGATTGCAGCAAACATTGACAGGGAATTGCCAGAGGTTCAGACCCAATCCAGAATAGGATGTAGAACAAGGGCTATCATGGCTGAAATCAGCTGGATCTTGGCGGAAAGCAGAGAATATCAGAAAGATGTTTCCTTGTGTTTCCTTGACAAGGTGATTTGGCTGATTTGGCTGTGTGGGTTACATCAAACTATGGCAAGCCTTGAGTAGAATGGGAATTCCAAAATAATGCCGTGTGCGTATGAGGAACTAGCTGTACATGGATCAAGAGACAGTTGTGAGAACAGAATAAGGGGATGCTGCATCATTTAAAATCAGGAAAGGGGTGCATCAAGATTAGATCCTCTCATCATACTTATTCAATCTGCATGCCGAGTAAATCATCCAAGAAACTGTATTACATGAAGAAGATGTGGCCTTAGGATTAGAAGAAGGGTTTTCGAAGAGCAAATGACATCACTTTGCTGAATGAGGAAGCTTGAAGCACTTACAGATGATGTTCTAGGATGGCAGCCTTCAGTATGAATTACAATGCGGTATCAATAAAGCCAACATATTCACAAATGGACCAATAGGCACCATCATAATCAATGGATAAAAGTTGAAAGGTGTCAACAATTTCATCTTGTATCACACTCAATACTTACGGAAGCAGCAGTTAAGATACCAGCAGATGCACTGCATTGGGTGAAGTGCTGCACATGACCTCTTCAAAATGTTGAAAAGCAAGGGTGTTATCTTGAGGACTAAGGCTCATCTCTCTCAAGCCATGATACTTAAAATGTTTTAATTTTAATTTTTTTTAGAGAGAAGAAAAATAACATTTAGTTTTATAAAATAAAAATAAAAATGCCAAGCATGGATAAACTGAGAATTTCCTTTAAACAGCAAAGTGAAGTAACATGCAAATATGCATTGTGTTTTGAGAAAGACAGACATCATAGGAAGAAGAAAAAAAATGAGTTAACCTTGATTCCACAGATGCTATTGGAAAGCATGTAAACTCTATGAAGGTTAGAATAAAATATTTAATAAATTATTTGATGCTAAATATGTTCCATGATCTCTTACATCCACATGGCTTCCTCTTTCCCTCTGCTTAAGTTGCAAATTAGTACTTGCTACAAGTGTAGTCAGAATAGTTATATATCTATTCATCTGTTGCATGCGAGCTGTTATAGTTAATCGTGCCCATTTCCTGCCAGGTGTCCCAAGGAAGCTCTTCCTACAGTAAACCAACTCCATCTACATGGTGTCTAATCCGCCATCAACTGGAATGCATCATCCAATAAGCAAAGCACTTGAGGTTTACTTGTGTTGATTAACTAACCATCAATGCCCAATTTCACCTAATTTCCACCATTGTTCTTGTGAGACCCAGGAAGAACAAATTAAAGCTGCTTGGCAGTTAATCTACTTCTAGCCCCTTTCTTTCTCTCCTCATTTCACTTGGAGCAACACACATCTGCATATGAAAATTGGACATTAAAGATGACCAAAAAAATCAATGCAATTGAACTATGGTGTTGGCAAAGAATACGGAAAGAACCATGGACTCCCAAGTACTTCTTCATGGAAGAATATAGCCAGAATATGCCTTAGAGGCAAGGACTCACACAATGTGGCCATGTTGTCAGGAGGGTTTAGTTGCTGGAGAAAGGCATCATGGTGGGTAAGGAAGAGCAGAGAAACAAAAGAAAGTGTCTCAAAGAGAGAGATTGACATAATGCTTGCAACAATGGGTTCAAACATTAAAATAATTGTGAAGTGGTGCAGAACTCCAGTTTATGACTCCGTTATACATAGGGTCACTGACTCTATGGAAACTAAGAACAGCAAAATGACTACACATAGAAGTAGGCATGTAAAGCTGTAAAGGTATGCGAAGGAGAATAGGACTATACTCACAAATACACATATATAGTTTACTCACAAATATACACAGTTTACACATAGGATATTTCTAAATATGCATTTTTATATACTTAAAATACATCCATGAACACAGCAGAGTGTACTCCCAAATGAAGCAAACAGCAACAAAAAATAGACCTCAAACATACTGCCATCAAGTCTATTTCAACTCATAGGCATCCTGTGGAACACAGTTGAACTGCCCCTGTGGACTTCTGAGGCTCTAAGTCTGCATAGGAGCAGAAAGCCTTGTCTTTTTCCTTTGGAGTGCCTGGTGGGTTTCAGCTGTTTTCCTGCAGTAAGCAGTCCAACATGTAGCACACTCCACCACACGTGCTCACCAGGAAAACGTTATGAACTTTCTTTGCCATAATCCAACACCTTAAAGGGCTGAGCCGCTGGGTCTAGGAGCTCAGGATCTTGATCACAGGGAACACCAGGGGCAAAAGGCCATAACAACAGAACGTAACTTTGTAGTTTGGTAGACAGGGGTCTTATTCTTCATCTTTTCCTGTCCAGCTATTAAAAAAATGAAGGAAATTGAAGCTATGTAGAAACTGTCCAATGAAACAGTAGACCTCAGCTTCTCTGACCCTGAGTCCAGCACTAGGTGGTGGCTAGTTACCGGGACAGCCTGCTCTGAAAGAATCACTTGAGAAGGTCCTGGATAGAATTGGAGAAAATCATGAAACAAAACTCAAAATTGTAAAACAACAACAACACAAAAAGATGAGGTGTCCTGGTCAGAGCTTTTTGGAACTCTGGAAACAGGGAACCGTAATCACCCTCAGGATGCAATGGGATGGAATTTTCAGGAAAATAATAAACAGAGTTTCAATGTGAGACTTAACCTTTGGAGGTAAGCATATGTAAGAGCAATCATACCTTTGAAATGAAAAGGACAGCATTTGTCCAAGAACAAAGTTCAGAGGCAGCAAGGGTTAGGAAAGGAGGAAGCACAAGGAGGAGTTAGAATGAGGAATATTATAGAAGAAGAATTAAAATCAATGATAGGAAACAAAATGTTACAAACTATTGTCAAGGGAGCTCTTTTGCAAAGAGGCTAAGATCAAAGAAATGCCCTATTTTGAAAGTTTGGAGCTTGAGGGTCCAGGGGAGCCTTCCGGCAGGTGAGTCCATTTGTACAAGTCCAAGGCTGACTCCCAGCTAGGAATGAACGCTCGCCCTGCCTCTATACTCGCTGTAGGCTCAAGAGTAGCCTCCCTGACCTTAAGGAGGAGTTTGACTGGAGCTTATTTTAATAACGGGATTTTTTAATGCTAAATATACACTGTATGTGACATATTATCTCATTTTGATTCACACACTCACAATGGGACATCAAGAATATTATCACTTCCCAACAGCAAAGAAAACTACGGCTAAATAACATGCTCAAGATAACACCTCCAGTGAATGACAATTTAGATTCAAGCAAGGTCTTAAAGCTGGTTCCTCTTGGGTCAGCAAGGCCAGATCATTCAAACCCAAGTTTATAAAATGTGAGCAAGCCAGAAGGATAACCAGAACAATCAAATTTATGGGTCAATAAGAAAACTGATCTCCTACAAATGTAATCTTCCTCACAAAAAATAAGGGCGGCAAGCACTCTGCATATCAACCCCATCCCAGGATCAGCACAGACAGACATACTGACACCCAGTGCAGACAGGATAGTCCACAGGCCCCCTTTGCCTATGTCTTACTGTTCCCAACCCTAGCATCCTCCTCATCATCTTCCTGAAAAGGCTCTCACAATGTGACTCCTATTTCAGGACTTGAACCTGTGATATTTCATGTTCAGGTGATCATTCCACTTCAGCTAAACTTTGAAACATCACCTTCTGCTTCCGATTTTGCTACATAGGCACCCTGATAAAGCTAGGTTCTAAGGATTCAACTGGGTGGGGGGGCGCACAGGGAGCAGGGCAAGTAACTGCATAAGTTTGTAACATGAAAGAGAAATTAAAAGCATTGCACAAAATAAGTCTTAAGTGTTTTTATGGATAACAAAAACGTGCTGTCACATGAACTGTTTTCTCTACAATTATTTTTTGTTTAGGCTTCAGTCAAACAATAAAGTACAAAATAAAATAGACAAGAATTTGTGAAGTGTTTGGCTATTAGTTTCTTATATTTTATAAAAATTCAAGCTCTCGACAATACTCTGAGCATATACTATATTATCCATTTTATATATGGATAAACAGAGGACAGGGACTTGTTCAACATGACACAGTACATTGCTGATGGACCTCGGCCCAGTGATACCATTGCCACAGACCAGCTACGTAAAATGACAGGATACTCTTCCTGTTGGTGCTGTAATTCACACTCATTTCGTTTGTATGTGTGCTGAGGCAAAGAGGGCGACAAAAATTGAAGTGTGATTTCAAACAAATCAGTTTATTGCTCCCCAACAGGGAGAGAGTTAAGAGTATACATAAGTTAAATATTTAGCTTATCCTGAATTCTAAGGTGGTGTGGGTTGACTCTCTTCAGGCATGATAACCCATTGCAAAAGAGCAAAGGGAAGTGTGTAGACTCCCAGAGACAGAGAGAAAGGAGTATGTGTGTTAGAGAAGGAGGGTCAAATCCCAGCCAGTTAAATAAGCCAAGGATGAGATAAACTCTGAGCCCGGAGATGAGCAGCCAAACCGACACCAGTCTTTCAGATGCACTAGGAAAGGACACTGAAGTGCAGGGCTAAACAGAAGTGGAACAAAGAACTGAGAGAACAAAGATGGAAGGTCAACTGCGAGGTATGCCAGCAGGAGCAGGGCCTTGGTGGACTCAGACGAAATTTGCCAGATGCTGGGTTTGGGCTCTGGAATCCCTTTCAGGAGCAGACTTTGCAGGCCCAGCTGGGAGCAGCACTGTGTGTGTTGGGGGCGAAGGGGGGGGGGAGAGTGGTAAAGCCAGGCAGTGTTTCATTCCCTCTTCTTGTGCACTGAATGCTCTGCCCCTGAGTTTCAGAGTTTGGGGCTTGGAACCAGTGTACCTGGGTTCTAGATTTAACATCGCTGCTACAACTTATGTGGCTTCAAAAAGTACTTATTTGCCATGTTTTCAAACAAAGATATATAAGAATTAAAATATCCACCCAGGGTACCCAATTCATAGGATGCTATTATGATAATATTGATTTTTTAAAATTAAAGAAGCTCCCTAGATCTTGTCAGACCTTCACCTTGGTCATAATGTGGCAGATGAGCTAAATTCACACATTTTCTCAAGATGATAATAACTCTTGTATATTATGTTTCAGTAGACTTATATTTGTGGAATACTTGAATAGTCCTGACAGCAGCCTATGAAATGGGTATTATTATTTTTTATATTGCAGATAAAGTAAAAAATGTCTTGCCTACGAAAATATGCTAAGTGGCAGAATATCATGCAAATCCAGTCAGTCTGGCTTCCAGTTTATGTTAATAATCATCCTGTGATAATGTCTCTACCTAATGGATAAAAGGAACCAAAGACCCAAGTTATAGGCCTGTTCTTTGAGCCTAGTAACATAGAGAATCATTAGAACCACATTTAGCTGAAATTAAAAGTGAAGTGAAATATCCAGACTTATAAGGCAGGCAGATTAGGAGATCAATAAAATATAAAAACTTCACAAAGGAATTTGAGACAAAATCTACTTTGACAGTAAGATCTCTGTTTTGCTTAAAAGAAGACTCAATTGATAAGAAGTAGATTCTCAATACTTTAGGTCAAGTTTCCTGTATTCTAGGTCTCTCTTTATTAGAAACATGAATATTCTGGAGAAGATGTTAAAGTCAATGTCATTGGCTCTTAAAGAAATGGCATCTAGTGAGATGTACCTGAACCTTGTGAATAGTAGTAAAGTCTTAACAATTGTCCTTGGTTTTGCTCTGTGACTTGCTCTGGCCGAGGAAAGCAACACACATGCCACCATTTGGCCTTGACAGCTGCTTTGATATTAGGCCCCATGCTCTTGGAATATTCTTGCTACACAAACATCCCTAGGCTGACATGTGGAAGACAACATACAGAAGATGCACCACTCATATCATTCTTTAACATCTGAGAGAGGACATCTTAAACCATCAAGTCGGTTGAGCCTCCAGATAATTATGGTGGCCTGAATGAGTCCCGGCAAGATCAGCAGAAGAAGCACTCAGATGAGCCCAGCCCAAATTACTGCATCACATAGTTGCAGAAAATGTATTTGTTTTAGCCACTAAGTTAGGTGGTAGATGATTATGCAGTCAAGTCCAAGGCATGGATCATAGAAATTACTGAGGGACCTGAAGCATTTTCAAAAGTAGGGGAGTCTAGGGCTGAGGCCCGGTGACGTAGTGGTTGTGCGTGGGACTGCAGTTCACTGGGTTGGAGGTTCAAATCCAATAGCAAGGCTGGGTCTCCTACTCCCACCACCAGAGGGCAGTGATGTCCAAAAAATAAAAAAGTAGGGGAGTCTGTTGACTTCGAACGTAAACTTGTAAGTATTAGGCTGTGGGGATGTCTTGAGGTTGTCTTGTGGGGATGCCGTTGCTGGCTTTACCTGCCTTTCACGCTGCGTGGGACCTCTGAAGCGAGCTGTTGGGAAGCAGTAAACCAGTCTTCATGATCATACAAAGCAATCTGCATCCCGAGAAAGCCAATGGTTGCCTTTCTAATCTGTTGACAACAAAATGCTCTACAGTAGCATAAATACCATAAGCGGCCAACTTTACAGCTACATGTTGTCCAGGATGATATCAATAGCTTCTCAGCATTATTGCTACAGAATGAAGGATTTGAGGCACAGAGCAAGAGAAAGACTAAAAGAAAGACAATGAAGATCTGTCAGGACATTTAAAAGAATAAGCTCATAACTCAGTCCAACTAACTCATTTAAAAATGAGAAATAGAAGCTTATAAAGGGCAATTTAGCTAAGGCCACACAAGCTGGGTATGGTTACATCAATAAAGTGTCTGAACATTAATATTAACAGCAGCTCAGGACATGAACACTGTGCCCAAGGGACAAACCATATCATGTAAATATTCATAATTCTTGTTTTTGATTGATTTGAGAACAGTGTCCAATTAATCAATTAAGACAGCAAAGAATCCTTGATTACAATAGTTTTCCAAATGTGAGTAGGAAACTTGGGTGACCAAGGGATAGGAGAAGAAAAACCACATGAAAATTTCATGATGATAAATATGTAAATATTAAGTTGTAGGCCTTTCTATTTCCTTTCAATTAAATTACCAATTAATAATGGTCAGAAGTGGCCCCAATAGGTTACTAAGTTCTTTAAATTAAAAGCATAAAGAAGTGGGTACACAAATAAATTATCATCCTTATGGCTGAAGTACAATACTAAAACCCCACTATCAAGTAGTTGGTTTTACCTCACAGCCATCCCATCGGGCACTGTAGAACTTTTCGAGGCTGTAAATCTTTAGGAAAACCGAAAGCCTCATCTTCCTTCCCTGTAAAGGTGGATGGATCTGCACCACCTCCCTTTTGGTTAGCAAATGCTTGCCCCACTGTACCAACTTGAGGGTTCCGAAGTGCAAATGGTGGTAAATGATTTTGCAAATCATTATTAAATCCTGACCTCATTTATGTGAAACCTGAGGAGTACATCTGATGTCAGTCTATACGAAACAGAAAATCCCCGGCCTCTTTTCTATTTCCAACAGCGTGAACCTGAGCCAGTGACCTCTCCCACCCACAGCTCCTTAAAGTCTCAATACTGTGGTCTGCCAATAAACACGGGTCTAGACAACTCTAAACATTCAGAATGGAACCGGAATGCAACCACAGGTAAGACTGAGTGCAACACCTAAGTTTTTGTTAACTGGTTGTGAGCCTATAGGTCACCTCTTTTCTCATCTAAGTAAATGGAGAAATTGGACCTATTTCTCAGATTTGGCAAGGAGGGAAAGAACATTTAGAGTGTCCAGCACAGTAACTGGACAAGAGGAACGGGAGTGCTCAATCAGGAAAATTATGATTCTTTCATTCCAGAAGATGTATTCAATGTGGCAGGTATTGTTCTAGGTACCAAGACTGATAACGTAACGGACAGACAAAAACCTCCACCGAGTGTGGTGACACTCTGGTGACCCGTCACTCTAACATCCTAGCAGTGATCAGAGGGTATGCTCCCTGGAACTCTCTGCGTCCATCCTGAAGGCCACAGGACACAGAATTCGGAGCAGTCCACCCCTGTAGGCCTCATCCTGAACTGGGTGGGTTCTTGCACACTTGCTAGAGTAGAGACCCCAAGCTCTCCCTTCGCCTGGCTCTCCAGTTCCTCTCTTGGAGGAGTTAGCATGTGTGGCTGCGAATCAAAAGGTTGGAAAAAAAAATCAGACTCCCACCAGATATCCCTCTAAAGAAAGGATGGCATGGGGTGGGGGGGGGGGGCACTTCCAGAAAGTAGCCCCGGGTGCAGTTCTACACGGACACACAGAAGCACCTTGGTGAGGCCTCTCTCTCTCTCCTCCGTGGTACAGAACGAGACCTACGAGTGAGGGGAAGAACCCAGCCTGGTCTCCTACGCCCGAAATGCCCCCCCACCGCCACTCCCACCCCCAGATCCCTGCCCCATCCGCACCTGCTGGGGCCTTCAGGACCCTCCACCGGGAAGGCCGTTGACGTCGAGGCATTACCCACGCTCGCCCACCAGAGGTCGCCCTCTCACACAAGCCCGAGCCAGCAGACCCAGGCTGCACTTCCTCCTCCTCGGTAGCCCGGACATTATTTTCTTTCTCTATT
Organism: Nesogale talazaci; assembly: GCA_004026705.1. Classification (NCBI taxonomy): domain Eukaryota; kingdom Metazoa; phylum Chordata; class Mammalia; order Afrosoricida; family Tenrecidae; genus Nesogale; species Nesogale talazaci. Next base: position 9,705 of record PVJH01002922.1, read on the forward strand.
TTTATGTATTAAAAAGATTTCTCCACCGCCATCACTTAGATCTCTACCCTGAAATGGAGCAACAGGAAGATATAATGGTGCATTTCATTTATGAATGACCTATAATACATTACTCTGAAGTGTCCCGCGTGCCAGAAGACAGAACGCTTTGTCTGCCCACGGACTGTATTTCACAGACTTTCATTTAGTTGACACGTAAAACTCATTTGACATTTTGCGGGTATTGGTGGCAGGGTCGGGAGGGTCTGGGAGAGGACACCTGCCGGGAGTGGGGGTGGGGGTGGGGGCAGCGGCCAGAGAAAAGGATATTTGGTTCTTGTTGAGGGTTAAGGTATGGAGCCTGGGTAACCGGGGCAGCAGGAGGTCATGGGCCAGCAGATTGTTGTCCACGACGAGCTCTTCCAGGCCCTGGAACGCGCTCAGTCCTTCCAGTGACCTGCAGTGACAAAGGCAACAGGAAAAATGATCCTGCACTAAATCAGGGAGGCCATTATGAGCCGAAATAAATATTTTAACCTTCCCTTTCAGGACTGGGAATAGTTTGGGCTTGGTGCCTGTCAGCAAAGTGAATGACAAGAATTAGTAGCGGAGAGTCAGGGCGGGGGCAGCGGGGAGAAGGGGCCGCTGGCACTCACCGCCTCCTTCACGCATTGCCAACATGAAGGATGAGGGTCACTTAGTGAGTAGCCAGGATCCAAAACAAAGGGCTTCAGATACGGCCTGCAGGATAAATTTGTCAATGTCTTTTGCCTTGAGGCACCCAGCCTCGGTTGACCCTAACCTCCATTCCCAAGATAAATAACTCTGTCACAGTTCACCTTCATTCCCTGGACACAAATTTAAGTTGTCATCCATCATTCCTGCCCAGAAATATCATACCCCTCTTACAATAATAAATATAACTTCAAGCAAGTATCATTTTCTTAGCTGTTCTCTGTACAGGCCTAGGAAATGGCAGGAAAGGCTCCCTCTCTCCCCTTCCACCACCTCTGACTTCTTCTCTTGGCTTTTTTCTTTACTAATCACTTCGTTTGCTGCTGGCCGGCGCCCATGGGGTGGCTCACTGTGCCAGGCATCTGCAGCATTGCTTCTTCCTGCGAGGCCTGCTCCCTCTTTGCTTCTTTCAGTGTATGTGTTCATTTTCTGCTTGTTGTTTGGGGGTATGTAGGCTGGATGGGGAAATTTCCCCCTCATAGCACCTGGCTCGAAGTTACTGTTTTTTAATGTATGGAAAATGGATTCCTGGACATTGGCTTTGAAAAACATGCCGAGAGCAAGTCGTGTGGGTGCTGAAGTGGTAAATAAATGAGAACCTAAAGGAATTTAGTACCTGGCTTGGGGCGGGGCCGGGGGGGGGGGGTCAGAATGCCTAACTGGAAGGTAACTCTTAACTTCATGGGCTCGCCTGAGTATGCGAGATGGGGGAGAGGAGGCCTCTTGTGTGCACCAGTCTTGCACGGGTACATGCAGACACTAATTAAAGCAAGCTGCCAGCCGGGGGAGTTTATACCAGGACACACCCTCCGCGGGCCTTCACCTGCACCGAGCTTGCACAGTTCTGACAGCTGAGCGACAGGGTGGACCAGAGAGAGGGCTTATGTGGGATCACATGGCTGTTTTTATGCAGTGTAAGAGTACGGGTTAAGATGCACACTATTTAGCCATTTACCGATAACCAATACCGAACTGCGCAGGCGGTCTCCAGGCTTGTGAGTGCCATGTCTCCACATCTGGTGTGAGTGTGAGCTTTAGCACCAGAGCTCTCTCAAGACAACCATGTCTCTAGGGAACCTCGGGGAAAGGACTCCAACCCAGGGAACCGATCCCAGAAAGGTGGAAACCTGCCTTGTGAATCCATACCTCAATCTGCAGAATCCACTGGGGCCCCAGCCCTGCCTGCACAACCACTATAGCCCCCAACACCTCCCAAATGCCTGCTCCTCTCGCCAAGACTATCTGTTCCTCAGCAAGCCCATAATACTATATACGCTTTGGGGGGAAGGACCAAGGGCTTCTCCTGTTTTATTTCCTTCTCCGACTTCCGCCTTTCCCTCAGGGTCTAGGGAGCCAAAATAAAATGCACACAGATCTGGGAAGGAAAGCGGGGATTTGATCTCAGCAGCACCATTGACTTGCCTGCTCCATGCAGGCATCAGTAACCTGCCTGAGCTCCCTCTGTGCCATTTCAGCTTATAAGGCTAACCCATGACTCGTCCTGTGTCTTACACCTGACATGGTTTAGTAAGATGCTGGCTTCTTTCTTTTCCTTTCTTCTTTGCTTCATTGTTTCCGCAGAAGCTTCAGAAGGTGGCCTCTCCTGGTGGCAGAGGGACAAATCCACAGAGGTTGTTGTGCAGGATGTGTGGAGTCCACAGGAAACCTTCGGCCTTTTCTTGAAGCTCTTGCCTCCATAAGGGGTTAATTACTGATGATCCAAAACTCCTTTATAGAACCAGGATCTGGTTTACCCCAAGGGGAGTTGGGGCCACTTCTCCTCAGGGAGCCTTCTGGGCAGCTAATGACTCCTTTGTGCTGAAACATTCATTGGGCTCTAGTCAAAAAAACGGCATCCAAACACACATTGTTCCCGAGTTATGTGAGGCAAATATACGATTCTTATCATGAGAATCAGCAAATGGTTGGCAACTGGCAAGCAGAAGAAAGCTCCTTTCCAAAAGTGCTCCAGGGGAGGCGTACAATGAAATGACACATGAAGAGGAACAAGGCCTGGGGACAAGAGCAGGGAGTGCCCACCAAGACAGTCTGGTGCTCAGTGTGGGTGGGGCGGGCACACAGGCCTGCTGCTGTTAGCAGAGATTTCAGACTGGAACCAGGAAGATCAGGATCAAACCCCCAGCATCTATCTCAGTATTGAGATTTTTCTTTTGGGTTTGTTTCTTGGTTTTTGCCAAGTTATATTATTAGCGGTTCAGATTCGTGGGGCCCATGCTTCCTGAGAGGTGATTAATTAATGAATTTCTATGTTCATGTCATCAGTGTGAAATGCATTTGCTAATTTCTTCAACTCAATTTAGAACTCATGGGTGGGGGGAGGAAGGGAAGAAGGTGGTGAGGGGAAAGGCTAGAGAGGGGGCAGGGTTGCTGGGGCGTGGCTGAAAATGGAGGCCACGACATTGTGCTCCACTGGATTGACCAGAGAAACAAATCCGGAGACCCTACATATGTATAAGAGAGTTTTCTATTAAAGAGCAATTGTATATGAAGAAAACAGCCTATCCCAGCCCAAAGCAAGACTTTAAGTCTGATAGTATCCCATAAGCTATGTCCAATACTAGTTCCTAAAATCCTTCAGACTCACACAGCACATGCCATGATGCAAAAGGTAGAAAGATAGCAGGCTGGTTGGGGAGAAGTCTTGTGGATCCAATGGCAGCTGAAGCATCTGGGCATTGGTGCTGCTCTCCTGTGGCTCCCCCAGCTCCCAGTGTCAGAGAGAGAGAGAGAGAGGAAGCTCCCAGAATCCTCATGGAAAGGCCATACCCCCAAAAAGGCATCATCAGTCTGTGACCCGATTGACAGGCTAGACTCCACCCCTCCACTTATTTATCAAGTTTACCTGAAATTATGTAACTACCACCCACATGAACCTAGAAGAATGTTCTATTTGGAGGCTCTCTCTCTCTCTCTCTCTCTCTCTCTCTCTCTCTCTCTCTGTTTCTTTAATGTTATTGATGTTTTCCAGGAAGGAGTAGGGAAATTAATTACCTGTGTCCATCTTTAAATTCATACTCCTATATACAAGATGTCTGAAAATGGATAGGTGTTGTTCAGTAAAGTGAGGCCAGCAGAAGGCTATAATTAAGCATGCAGGTAAGCTGTTTAATGGGATGGGTACAGTAGAGGGCAAGAATGATGAAACAGAAATTTCTGTGCTCAAACCTTGAGTGTGCACAACAGATGCACCGCAGACTTTTGGATCCTAGTGGAGCTTCTTGCCAGTCCTTTAGGGTCACATACCCCCTAGCTTCCTTGGCAGTAGCTGCTGCCATGTGAGATACAGTTGGAAAAGCAAGTCAGGCATCTCTGCCACCCCATGATCAGGGAGAGAGGAAGTGGCAAGGGTTCCTGCACTAGCTCAGTACCGCCAGGTGGAAGGGGGATCTTCTAGTGTGGTCAAGGACAGGCAGAGAGACAGGGCACTCAGTCCAGCAGGTGGCTTGTTCTGGGAATCTAATCGGCCCCAAAGAAACGCATTGTCCGCAGCTTGCTTCCTTCTCCATGGGCAGAGAACATGGCATATCATCTCTCCCACCAGGCCCAACTTGTTTCCCTTGTGCACAGGCTCTGGCTGGGGTGCGCCAGGAGAGCCCATGCCATGTCCAACGTCACATCAAAATGACAAAACATCACAAAGCATTTGGCTCTGTTGGATTCAAACAGAGAGAACTTTTAAGTTTCCATTGTAATTAACCCTATCCTCGTTAAGATAATTATGATCAAGCTTCCTGTCACTGTTAATATTCTGGCATCATTGCCTGTGGCTCACACTCTGCTCTCATTAGCTTATAAAAACAGCTGCACTAAACAGGCGGTCACTGCCCTGCCTACTAGAGACCAGTGACTGCGAACCCTGATGGTGGCCCCTCAAAACGAGCCTCCCTTTAGCCTTAATCCATTTTTCCCTCGGGTGGGTACACCCTCAGCTGTTTTCATGTTTTCTCCTCCAAGCCAACCCCTCTTTAGCAGGGAAAAGAGGAGGCCAGGATCAAAAGAGAGTCAGTATGAGGAAGATCAAGGGAGATGCTCATCCAAAGCAACTCCTCCCTGCTCCTTAGCCAGCAATACATAAATGAATACCTAGCACAGACAGAAAATGTGGCCAAAAAATGAACCAAAGAATGCCTCAAAATAACCAGCAAACAAACATATATTACTGCCATCAAATCCAATCGAACCCGTCGCAACCAATAGGCCTGGGTAGAACTGCTCCTGTGACTTTCCAAGATTCTAACTGTTTTTGTTTGTTTGTTTTTTGGCATCACTGGCCTCTGGTGGTCATGGGAGCTACCCAGCCTTGCTCCTGGAGAGCCGCTGCTGGATTTGAACCGCCAAGCCCGAGGGCTGCAGTCCCACACTCAACCACTTACGTCACCGGGGTTCAGCCAATTGTAACTGTTTATAGGAGTAAAAAGCCTTACTTTTGATTTGAGGGACCGGTGATTTTGAACTTTTGACCTTGATGTTAGCAGCCCAAATGTGTCTATCACCAGAGTATTCCTAAAGAACACCCCAAACCATCAAAATGCTTGCCCATGAAGCCAAGATTATCTGTCCCATAAAAATATGAAACCACAGTTTCTGAGGGGCACAGTGTGTGTCCCTGACAGTGGTAATGTAAATAAGTCACAGTGTTGGGCACAGGGCAAGCCTAGCCCACAGTCCACAGTAATGAAAGTGAGAGAAATTACTGAAACCCAAACGAAGGCTGAGCATGATAGTGAGACAGAGGAAAGTAAAAGGAAATAGAGAAAAGAAATACAAGTAAAAGGGTATTTATAGAAGTCTAAATACAGCCATGTACATAAGTAAATATATTTATGGGGAAATTAATCTACATGCATATATTTACAGTGTTAGAATTAAGGCAGCAGATGGACATTGGGCTTCCATTCAAGTACTTCCTCAATGCAAAAACATTTTGTTCTATTAACCTGGCATTCCATGTTGCTCACCTTCCTGACATGATCACTGAAGACAAATGTGTGCATAAGGAAAAGTGGTGAGGAAAGCTGATGATGCCTGGCTATCAAAAAATATAGCATCTGGATTCTTAAAGCCTTCAAAGTAAGCAAGCAGTCACCTAGCTCAGGAGCAACAAAGCCCACATGGAAGAAGCACTTCAGCTTGTGTGACCACAAGTGTCAAAGGAATCAGTTATCAGGCATCAAAGAGCAAACAATCATATCATTGCATGCTTACCTTCCTAACATGTTCTCTGAAGACAGAGGGGATGCATAAGCAAATGTGGTGAAGAAATTTGATGGTGCCTGGCTATCAAAAGATATAGCATCTGGAGTTTAAAAGACTTGAAGGTAAACAAGTGGCCATCTAGCTCAGAAACAACAAAGACAACATGGATGAAGCACACCCATCTATGTGACCATAAGGTGTCTAAGGGATTAGGTATCAGGCATCAAAGAATTACAAATTATAGCCCTATAAATGAAGAGGCGTTCAGACTGGGAATCTACGTTCCGTCTGTAGATAAAGCGACATCCTCTTATAGAAGGGTGGCGGGGAAGAGACGAGCCAGTCAGGGTGCAGTGTAGCAGCGATGAAACATGCAACTTTCCTCTAGTTCTTCAATGCTTCCTCTCTCCACCCCCTCCCCCAACTATCATGATCCCAATTCTACCTTACAAATCTGGGTAGAGCAGAGGATGTACAATGGTACAGATAGGAATAGAGGGAATCCAGGACAAATGATCATTTCAGGACCAGTGATGAGAGTGGTGATACTGGGAGCGTGGAGGGAAGGTGGAGTAGAAAGGGGGAATCAATTATAAAGCTCTACATTTAATCTCCTCCCTGGAGTACGGACAATAGGGAAATGGGTGAAGGGAGACATTGGACTGTATATGATATGACAAAATAAAAATGATTTATATATTATTCAGGGTTCATGAGAGAGATGGGAGTGGGGAGGAAGGGGGAAAATGAGGAGGTAATACCAAGGGCTGAAGTTGAAAGAAAATGTTTTGAGAATGATGATGGCAACAAATGTACAAATGTGTTTTGCTTACAATGGATGTATGAACGGATTGTCACCCAAGTTGCATGAGCCCTCCCAAAAATGATTAAAAAGAAACAAACAACACAAAACTAAACTAAAAATCCTACCCCGCCCCCCCCCCAAAAAAAAAATTCACCACCATAAGTTTATATCAAGTTCTAGCAACCCTATATAGGACAGGGCAGAATTGCCTCCTGTGAGTTTCTGAGACTGAAACTGTTTTCAGGAACAGAAACTCCATCTTTCTCTTGCAGAGTGGATGGTGATTTTAAATTGCAGGTCATGCATAACTACCATGCCACCAGACTTCCTGATCCATTCCATAATCTAATACTGTATATACCTTGGGCAATGAGCCAAGGTATTCTATGGTTTTGTTTTCCTCTTCTCCGTTCTCTTTGTTTAGGTCCCAGGGAGGTAAAATAAAATGCATTTATATCTAGGTAGGAAAGTAGAGATTATATCTGAGTTTCACCATTTACGTCTAAAATGCTTGCTGCAAAAATTGCCCTACTTGTCCACTGGATATTGGCTCAGATAAGAGTTAGACCCCTCTCCCCCCAGTTCCTACCAGGATTGATACTTCTGTATGCCTATCAGGGGCAGTTCACTAGAGACAGTAGTTTCTCTTTGGAACTATATTTGGCCTCAAATCCAGGAACAAAGCTAGGGATCATCTTAAACTAGCCAAGAAAACAATCACTCCACTAAGCTCTTTACCTACTTCCTCTACTCTATTTTAAAAGTTGTGTTAGTCCAGGTTGACTAGAGAAATAAATTCATAGACACTAATATGTGTATAAGAAAGAGCTCTATATAAAGAGTAACTATACATTCAGAAAACATCTCAGCCCAGTCCAGACCAAGTCCATAAGACTAATATTAGCCCATATGCCTGATACCAATCTATAAAATCCTCTTCAGACACACAAACCACATGAAATGAGGCTGAATGTAGGAAAATCACAGGCCAGTGGGTTGGAAGTCTTGTTGATCCAGTGTCATTATAAGCATCTCAGATCTGGCAGAGGTCTCTCCATTTTAATTCTCTAGTTCTGAAGCTCTAGCCACCATCAGCCAGTCTCCATGTGGCGTGTCAAGAAGGATGTCAAGGATGTCCCTAGAGATTAAGCCTTGTCAGTAGAGGGTCTCCAAGGAAGTGAGCAGAGAGAGAGAGAGAGAGAGTCTCCCACTTCAAGAAGTAATATAGGATCCTTAGAAGAAGGTCAGGCCCACACAGAGACCTCATTGCCTATGACCTGAGTGACAGGTTAGCCCTACCCCTTCACTCTTAATCCTCTCATATTGACAAATGACTGCAAAACTATCACAATAGCCATATGTGTATTTCAAACTGAAAAAGAATAAAGAATTTATAGAAATTCTAGTGAACCTACCTCTGATATCTGCCACACTCTACTGCTTATTCTGTAATGGTCTCTAGAGAGGATACCTGTCTCTTTAGGAAGAAACCTGACTGCGTGGGTATCTTCTTCAGCCTTTAAACTAACTAAAAAGATGTCAGATAAACTGTGAGGGCTAATACTGCCTACCCAAGTAATATCTATTCAGACATAAATCCAAGAGTGGCTCTGGGAGAAGTTTCCAATAGAATCGCAAAGATAGGACAGAGGCTGAGCTAGGGATGACTGGCCAATGTCTAGATAGAGGGAAACCCACACTTGCATTCTTCCAGAAGCCAGGCTCTTCCCCATCTGTATTCTAGCTGAGGAGTGATATCGATGGGTATATACGACCCTAGATTTTGAAATATTTAAGTAATACCCTTGCTGTTAGCTGACCAGAAGTCAGATGCTGATTTCGGACCCCAGTGCATGACGAAATGAACCACATCATCCTTGTGAACAGTTATAGATCAGATTTTTGCAATCCATAGGATTTTTGGAAGTAGACCACAGGCATTTTTTCCTAGTCTATTCTAGTCTGAAGTACCATTGAAAAGTGTTCAGCATTAGAGGAACCTGCAAGTCCCTGTGGTGGCTATGTTGAGTGGGTTCAGGTCAGGAATTGAACCCAGGTCTTTAGCATGGAAGGTGAGAACAGCTACTTATAAGCCCTTTTTGATGTTCGGTACCCATGAGCCAGCTCTGACTCATAGTTATCCTACATAAAACAGAAACACTGCCTGGGTCTGCTTTATTTGAGCCCATTGTTCAATTGTTAAATAACTGCAGATCACAGTGCTCTGAGTACCCAGTCCTTAGTGCTCCAGCCCCTCTGTAAGCTCCTTCCACCCCACTCCCAAAGCCTCTATAATCAAACAATTAAATGGTCAAGGCTAATTACATCACATTCCCAAGGAGTATGCACTCTTATTGGTAAACGCAGTTATTAAGTAATTTAAGCACCATCCTTATGAGCAAAAATAGTAACATATCACTGTCCCATCACACCAAGAACAATGCTTATCCCTAATCTATCTGTAAGATAAATTTTCATAGAAATCATAATCAACACTATAAGTACAGGAAGAGAATCACACAGTCAACTGATGGAAAATTAAGGAAGTGAAAAGAAAATTGGAGAGCTTCTATATTTGCTAATGACCATACAAAGTATGGTTTATGCTCATAGTTTATGAACAATATACACATTTTTTATACTACTTACCATGTCCCATGAGAGGCATTCTTTCTTTTTGCTATATATATCCATACACAAAGTTTCTATCTCTCTCTCCTTTTCTCTCTCCCTCCCTTAACTTATGAATATGATTAAGTTCCCCACACCAGATTATTATGCAAAGATAGATGTTTGTAAAAATGGATGATGACCACATCAAATCACAAAGTGGAGAATGATTACATCTTCACATAACTGCCCGGTTAGTTCATTATATAACAACCAGATCTCATCATTATAAAGCTGCTAAATGACTGAAAAACATGGTACAGAAAATTTAATAAAGAACTTTAAGTAAGACAATATCACTCTCACCTCATACCTCCATGTTAATTACTGCCAGTTGAGTGTCAGGTGGAAGATATTTTACTACTGCTATAAATATTTAATGTCAGATAATGAGATAGTCCTTAAGTGAGGATTAAGTGTGCTAAATATGATGTATATATATACTTGCATATTTGGTTTTTTATGTGTACACTGGTATGTGGTCAGTGCTATATAATTTTTTTTTGTTATCCAGCTCACATGTTGTTACACTTAAGTGCTCTTTATCCATCCTGACTAACTGTGACCCTATGTACAACAGAATGAAGCACGTACAATCTGTGTTATCCTCACAATTATAATCATGTTTGAACCCATTGAGCCTGGTGGCAGAGAAGGTTAGTTGTTAGACTACCAACAACTACTACCAGTTCGAACCCATCAGCTACTCACAAGGAAAAGGTAAGGCTTTCTGCTCCCATCAAGATTCACAGTTTTGGAAAACCAGCAGGGGAGTTCTTCTCTGTCTGATAGGGTCATAATAAGTCAAAATGTACTTGATATCAGTGAGTGGGTTAAGCCCATTATTATAACTCCTGTGTCAATCAATCTATCTTTTTTATGGCAGGGGGTATCTTCTTTTGCTGACTTCTTATTGAAACAACTATAATGTCCTTTCCTAACGACATGTCCTACGTCCATGAGATAAGACTCATCGTCCTTGCTTCTAAGTTGTATTCTGGTTGCACATCTTCCAAGAGAACTTGTTAGTTCTTCTGGCAGTCCATGACATTTTCATCATCAACACCATCACATAAATGTATCATTTCTTTTGCATTATTTCTTACTTGTTGTTCAACTTTCAAATGCATATGAAATAATTGAGAATACCAAGACTTAGGTCAGGTGCACCATGATTCTCAGGGTAAAATTCTCACTCCTAAACACTTTAAATAGATGATCTACAGGACATGTACAATGGAAATATGTTGTTCAATTTCTTGCCCAGACAACTGCATTGTGCTAGTGTGGAATCAATACATGGATCAAGAGACAGTCATTTGAACAGAACAAGGAAATACTTCATGGTTCAAAATCAGGAAAGGTTTACACCAAGGTTGTATCTTCACCCCATACTTGTTAAGTCTGTATGCTGAGCAAATCATCAGAGAGACTGGACAATATGAGGAAGAATGTGGTGTCAAAATTGGAAGAAAGCTTCTTAATAACCTGATATATATAGATGACACAACCTTGCTTGCTGAAAGTGAGGAGGACCTGAAGCATTTGTTGATAAAGATCAAGGATTGCAGCCTTCAGTCTGTCCTATGACTCAGATGTAAAGCAGACCAAAATCATCACAACTGGTCCAATAGACAACATGATAAATGGAGAAAAGATGGAAGTGATAAGGATTTCATTTGTCTTGGATTCTCATGGAAACAGCAGTCGAGGGGTCAAAAGATGAGTTTCCTTGGGTAAATCCACTGCACACAACCTCTTTCAAGTATTGACAATCAAGGATGTTACTTTGACAACTAAGTTGTGCCTGATCCAAGTCATGGTATTTTCAGTCACCTTGTGTGTGATTGGACATTGAATAAGGAAGACCAGAGCATTAATGCATTTGAATGATGGTGTTAGAAAGGAATATTGAAAGTACCATGGCCTGCCAAAACCAAACCCAAACAAGACAAAACAAATCTGTCTTGAAGGAAGTACAACCAGAATGCACCTTAGAAGCCAGGATGATAAGACTTTACTTCAGATGCTTTAGACAGGTTGTCAGGAGTGACCAGTCCCTGAAGAAGACATGACGCTTGGTAAAAACAGTGGGGAAGCAACCAAGAGGAAGAGCTTTGGCAAGATGAATTGACACAGTAGCTGTATCGATGGTTTCAAATATAAAAACAATTGTGAGTCTGGCAAAGGCTAAGGAGTGTTTTTGTTCTATTGTATAGAGGACTCGAAAACAACCGCCTGTCAGAAATGTATCCCATGACTACTGGGTAAATAAGCTTATGGAGTTTTGTTATTATTATATTTTTAAAATTTAATCCCCCAGGCATAAATATTGGAGAATCAGAAAAGCACAGTAACGACTACTTTAAATAAAATAAGACAACTTCCCATGTATAAGTGCAATGTGATAAATGATTTTATATGACTCTTCTAACCATAGCTTTTGCTGCACCCCCAAATGACATTTGTTTTCCAGAAGGGTCTAGGGGAAAAGGTTGGGGAAGATATGTAGTGGATTGTGTTTCAACTGCTAGTGATTGCTCATAGGGTTCATTGTGATTGACACCCTATTGGTAAAACATAAAATTGACTTGAAGGCAAACATAAGAAAAAGAGGTAAATGCAATATTGCACACAAGTAATTAACATTCAAAATAGCACATTTAGCACCCAAACCATATATTTGGCACTCATTTTCAGTACTTCAGGTTTTCAATGAACACCTATTCACACACCTGAAAGTCAGATGGTCATGTATTCTGTTTACAGTGTGGTCTATCATTTACAAGGAGGAAGGTCTGACATTAGTTAAAATAAGGAGAAATTATGCAAGACAACATACTGCTAAACCTATGAACAAAATGGATGCTAGGAGTGGAAAGGAAAGGAAGTAATCGTCTTGGGGGGCACACACTGCCATGTTTGGCCTGAGAGTTGAAGCTACTATAGCATATTAATCCAAAAGGACAGAGACAAGGACTCAGGAATCTTCCAAATGACCACGCCTGAGAAACTGCAGCCTCTCTGTCTTGCAACCCAGGGTCTTCCCATCTGAACTACCCTCCTTGCCTCTCAGCAAGCCGCTCCTACATTTCTCTACATTAGTGGCAGAGTTTGGGTCTGGTCCTTGACTATGTCTCAAAATTATTTTGATTCACGGCTTGATATTTTACAAAACCACACATGTGTGCATGGAGCCTGTGGTCTTAGGGTCTTGTTTGTTTTTAAGAGTCTAAAGAGTAGGTTTGTTTGGCGGGTTCCATAAATGGAGGTTTTCTTTGCTCTGGAGATGTAAGGGAGTAGACACGGTGTGTGGCAATCGAGGAATGCATACACGTCTCCATGGGGCAGACTTCAGGGTCTAGTGGGGGCGGCTCCCACAGCCATTGGACAAACATATGCTGGGCCAAGAACACTGCTCTTCAACCTCATGAACTGTTTGCTTGAAAGATAACAGTGTCTCTTCCACATAAGCCTTTTTCACCACGCTCCATAAAGGGAATTTTCAATTCAACAGATGATGTCTACTCACTGCAAACCAACCAGAAAAGGGGACATTTACAAGGCTGAGCCGCAAGGCCCTGGGGACCCAGCAGGGCCCTAATCAAATACTTTCCCAAAGACCAGCTCTCCATGGAAAGGACCCTCTGGACTAGAATGAGTCCAGGAAAGCTAGCAAAATCTTGCCAACTGCTGATTCTGAGAGGCCCCAGTTTGCTGAAAGAGGTGAAAACAAGCTTTGAGTCCCAGGTTACAAGATCGCTTTATATTTCCTATAGGAAAGAAGGCCCTGTGAGATACATTGATCTCCAGAAGGAACTTCCTATTGGAACCACATTCCTTCTTGCAAAATACACTCCCTTTATGACTTGCAAAACCTTTCACAGAAAAACTTTGTCAGATTTGCTTGCCATTTCATAGAGTGACACACTCTGGGGTCTGGGGCCCAACAACTAGCGGAAGTAACAACAAAGGAGGAAAAAGAGGCAAGATCAGAGTTTGAAGAGTGATGAGTAAATCAGATGACTAAATTTGGAAGTGTGACCTCTATTTTCTAATTTGGGACATGCTATTGGACTTTAGAAAAGTGTGGACATTTCTCAAAGTGGCAGAAAAGACCTTCACTGGCAAACATTGCAGATATAGGTATTGGGGTCCATGAAAATAAGTCTAAATACATATAAGAATTTTTTAAAATTGGGGGAGGGGTTTGAGGAGGAGGATAGATACTTCACTTTCAAAGAAGAAATTTAATTCCCTCAGAAATGGAAATGGAGAGACAAGACTCCAAAAGAGATACTAATTTGTATTCAAAAATCATCTGACAGCAGGAAGTACAATTGAGACTTAGAAGCACCTCTGCTAATGACTCAGGGTCATCATTTTCCTTCAACCGTGAGGATAATCTGACTATAATACTGGTCAAATGTTTGTTGCCCTTTGAATCCCACTTTACTCTTTTTTTAATATTAGCTTATTATTAAAGGTCTCTTTCTTTCCCATCATTGTTTTCTGAAGTGACTTCCGAAGACTAAATCCCAAATAAAAGCTTTACTATTGTACTCCTCATTCTACTATAAAGGCCATGGTAGTTCAGTAGTAGAAATCTCATGTTTCAGGCAGGAGACTTGGGTGTGATTTCTGGTCAATGCACATCACATGTAGCCACCACTTAGGTGTCAACAAAAGCATGCATGTCACAGAACATGCTACAGCAGAGGTTCAAGACCAAGATGAACTAGGTAGAAAGGCTTGTGATTGACTTTCAAAAATTAGCCAATGGAAATTGATATTTCTACAAAGGTCTAATATTAGGCAACAAGACATTGGTGCAAGACCAGGTGGTGTTTCATTCAGTTGCACATGGAGTTGCCATAAATCAGACTTGGTATCAGCTAACCACATCCATCATTCTACCATCCAGTACAAAGTTCAGCAAGAATGTGTCAAGCCATGCCAACTTTTACATAACTAAAAGATGGGGCAAGAGTGGGCCACAGAAATTAGTTCAGGCTTCAAATATGAAATCTTATGGGAAAAGATTTTTGGTGAAAATTAAAGGAAGGGGGAAAAGTTCTACCCTTATTTTTTTTTCCTATTGTTCATAGCAAGCAGACTAGAGAGTGACAAGCAAAGTGACACATTGCTCACAGGACACAAGATAAATGTTTGATGAATTAGCCATTGGAAGAGAAGTGATAGGCTTTGTATGTGCATAATGGCTGAGCTGCCTTTCCATGCCAATAGCCTGCCAAGATAAGAGACAAAATGAATGGATCTTAAGATGTCCTGCACCAAACAGCTTTAATTTGACTGGTTTTAATAAACTTAATTTTAAACAAGAAGGAGAAGGAGGTGACAGAAGAAAGTGGCTAGCCATTTGTGGGGAGCAGAGTGGCTAAGCATTATACATTTACAGACTGAATGCTAGTATTGGCTTTTCCATTCACTGTGCTGGTCTATGGCAAAAAAAAAAAAAAAAGAGTTTCATTTCATTGTACTTATCAGAAGTTTCTGGAATGCCAATAGTTAACATGCTTGCTTGCGGGCTGTTCAAGTCCACCCAGACATGCTGTGGAAGAAAGGTCACATTATCTACTTCTAAAAAAAAAAATCAGCCATTGACACTGCTTGGAAGCATAGTTTCACTCTGACACACTTGGGGCTGCCTTGAGTCAGAATCAACTTAACAGTGACTGTTTCTTTGTTTTGTTTTAAAGTTATCAAAAATCTTGCATTATGCAAAGATACTTGAAACATAAAAATTAAATGGCATGGCTGAATAGAAAGGCTTCCTAATCAGCAGACTAGATCCTTCCTTCCTTCTTTCATTTATCTTTCAGCATATATTTACAGAATATCCCTTCTTTACCCTGCCCATTCGTAGTCCTATTGAGACTATGGAAGTGAAAACAGAAGGAATAAAACTTTTCCATCACAAAGAGGAATAATCTCCCAGATCAAGGACTTCTGCATGCCATGTGCACACTTCCTTACACACACACCACCCATAGCTAATTGCCCATTTTATATTTATTCCCTGAGTTTAGTACCCTGACCGTCCATTTGCTTCCATTCGTTTTACTAAGTTGACAAGATATACTTTGTCAGAACAACAAATTCCTTATGAAAGCATTGCAATGGTGTCCTGTTGCCAAGAACAACAATCACATAAGCAGAAAAGCAGACACGAGGGAAGACACTTAATTTAGCCCTAGGAGAAACTCTTGCTGTGGTCAAGCATCATTATTTTGAGAACTTCCTTTTTCCATATATGAAACTAGGGATTGTAATAGGTGCTTTGCTCCATCATTTGACACACTTTTATTCAAGGTTTTCTCTGGATCAGACTGTGGTAGGCAGAAAGAAGGACTGCGATGGCTGAGATGCCCTTGTGTCCTCAACTGGCTGTAGAGCTGAAAGAGGGACAAAAACTTGTGTTGTGACCAAACAATCCATAAAGGATTTTCTAAGGTCTCTTCTTGTTCTAATAGTCAAATGCACTTGGCTTCTACACCCCAGTTTATCTTTTTTAAGATGAAGTACAAAAATTAACAAGAACTCTGATTATCCAATAGTTGAAATGGTCCCATTCCATGAGACCATGCCCTGTCTTCATTCTAAGAAAAAGCAAATCCTAAGAAATGCAAGATTACAAAGAATTCTACATCACTCTTGTGCTTCTCTGAGCAAACATGTGTCCATGACTACAAAGGGAAAGTCACTCATTACTAAACAGCTCTGCAAGGTTCCCACTACAGGAGAATATAAAGTTTTATGAGCAGGTCTCGCCTCTCTCTCCGGGTATAAGTGAGAAAGTGAGCGAGAGAGAAAGTCAGAGAGGTCTGGCTCAGGAGTCCAGGGTGAATTATAGACTGCCGTTCAAGATTCACAGCTCTTCGTGGTAGGAGGTTAATATTCTCACATGTCATTAGGTCTGCTGGCTCTCCTGATGGTTCATTGAAGCAGGCAGCAAATTATTTCCTCATGCTGCAGAGGACAGCGCACTTCAAAGCAAGGGAACGCAGGTTGGGACAGGCCTCTAGGTGGATTAATGACTTAGGATCACCGGGGGTTGTCTGCAGGTAAGACTGGTGTAAAGCTTTTGACAAAACTAACTTTTTTGGTCAGTCTTGACCCCACTTTCAATCCAGACCTCCAGGCTTAATTCCTGTCACCTTCCAAGGACCTGCCAAGACCTGCAAGGAGTCAGAGTAACCTGTCTAGTCATTTTATCTCCACTTCAAAGGCTTTCAGACTGCTCTGTGCTGATGCATACTTCTCCCACAGTTTAAGATAGAAGCAAGCCCCATTTTCTTAGAGGAGAATTCCCTGTCTGTTCCCAGTCCCAGAGTAGATCTCACTTGCATACTTCATTTTTACCACTGGTCACAGACTTGGTCTGGTCTCCTATGCTTCCTTGACCATAAATTATACTACCTGAACCACAGACACTGTGGATTATATTTTTCACCCCCATTAGAGATAGCTAAGTAGAAAGAGGAGGAAATTCCTGACCTTGGATGCTGGCCCCAATTCCTAACCCATCTCCTTTCTAGAAGAAAGGACCCAAAAGGAACCCAGCAAGGTTTCTATTACTGTCTCATTAAACATTTGTCTAAAGATAGCCTGTGACGCACTACTTCTTACTAAACGTAACAGACATAAGAACTCATTGTGGGGGGGGGGGGTGTATTTGGAGAACGATGATAGCAGCGGCATGTTAAAATTCTAAGAGATGTATAAGACTCCAATAAAATATTTAAAATAAAAAAGCCATGGGGGGCGGGGAGGAGGGCGGGCACAAGACTGCCATTCCTAGGTCTTGAATTGTTAAATAAGAAGTTCCGGGCTGAGCCCTGGTGATGTAAGTGTTTGAGTGCGGGACTGCGGCACGCGGGCTTGGGGGTTCAAATCCTGCGGCGGCTCGCAGGAGCAGCACTGGGTAGCGTCCACGACGACCAGAGGCAGTGATTCCCACCCCCACCCACCCCAAAAAAAGAAGTTCCAAAACCCTAAACCAAATCCTACTCTGGAATTGATTCTAATTCCCAGTGACACTCTCTAGGGCATATTAGCACTGGTCCCGAGAGTGTGTGAGATTGCAATTCTTTACAAGAGCACCTGGCCTCATCTTTGTCCCGCAGAAGTAACTCGCTGCCGGCCAGTCGATGCGGACTCACAGCAAGCACTGAGGGTTTCCAAGACGGCAACTGTCTACGGGAGTAGAAGGGCCAGTCTGGTGCTTAACAAACACCCACCACAGATAGTGCTGATGTAATATCTCCATAGGGGTTACACGTTGGCCTGTGAATCACAAGGTCGGCAGTTCAAAGCCGCCTGCCTATCTGAGGAAGAAAGACTAGACTTTCTACTCCTCTAAAGCGTTACAGCGGTGGTTCTCCATCTTCCTAATGCCACAACCCTTTAATACGGCTCCTTGTGGCAACCCCCCCACCCCGACTATAAAATTATTTTTCTTGCTACTTCACAACTGTCATTTTGCTACTGTTAGGAATCCTCACTTAACTATCTGACGTGCAGGATGTATTTTCATTGTTACAAATTGAACATCATTAAAGCACAGTCCTTAACCACAAAACAATATGTAATATATTGTGAAATATTTATTTCTAATGAAATTCTGTCTTGGAGCATGGGTAGCATGGGTAATAATCTTCATGCCAGGTACTCATATGGGGGTTTATCTGTATGTGGGTGGGTCCACCTGAAGATGGATAGAGGAGCGGTGTCTGGGTTCCTAAGACCATTAGAAAGATGTGTTTTCCGATGATCTCAGATGACCCCTGTGAAAGGCTTGTTCAAGCCCCAAAGGTGCCATGACCCACAGGTTGAGAACTGCTGATTTATAGTCTCAGAACCTAAAGGGGCAGTTCCACCCTGTCTCATGGCAGTGAGCGAGTTTTTCTGAACAGAAGGAAAGCTCTCATGGGGGTTCTGAAGTTAGGAGGATACTTATCCCGAGAGTTATCCTCGCCTTATTGCCATCTGGGAATCTGACTCTGCTGGGAGGCTGGAGGAGGCACTCTTAATAGGCAGTTAGTTTCCACCTGACACACACAGAGCTCTGTGAATCGATAGGTTTGCCCAGGAAGCAGGAAGAAATGTCTTGTCCATCGTTAATGGATTGGTCTGACTAGACCCACAAAATGTTTACTCTCCTTAGAATGAGGGGCCAACCTTGCATAAGTGGAATAAATGATATTAGTCAGCCTCCATTTCAAACCTGGAGGAGCAAATGAACGTTTGGAAACATACAAAGTCAACTTGAAAACACTCAGGAAATGTAAGGAGTGCTTGATTCTCCTCTAGTCTTGCCTTCTTCTGATACCCTAAAGAAACAAATAAATGCACTGCTATCAAACCGATGCTGATTCCTCATAAGCGCACAGAACAGGGTTTATGAGACACTAACTATTTTTTTTTAATTTTTTACTTTTTTAGGCATCACTGCCCTCAGGTGGTGGGAGTAGGAGGCCCAGCCTTTGCTCCATGGAGCTGGAATCGAACCTCCATCCCAGTGGGCCGCAGTCCTGCGCACAACCACTACGCCACCGGGGCTCAGCCCCAAGACACTAACTATTTAAGGGAGTGTAAAGCCTCATCTTGTACCCTTCTGATTTAATTTTTTTTTTACCTTCTCCTTCCCTACCATTTCCTCAAGAATCCCAACCCCTTTCCTTCAAAAAGGAAAGGCAGCTGCCTTCTTTCACATAATATGTTTTTCATTTAGAAGTGAACGGAAAGCAAATAAAACATAAATACCATATAGGGGGTAACCTCAAACCAGAATCTGCCCCTACCCACAAGCTTTTAATCTTAATATTTTTTTTAGATTTTTTAATCAATCATTTTATTGGGGGGCAGTTCTTACAGCTAGGATAACAACCCATCATTCAATTATATTAAGCACATTTGTACATATGCTGCCATCAATATTTCCATCACATTTTCTTTCTACTTTGAGACCTTGGTATCAGTTCCTGTTTTTCATTTTCCCCAACTTTTTAATTTAATTTATTCTTTACAAGACAACTTTATCACCTTCAAAGTACTCTCCATGACACTTAATACATCTATCAAATATGTGATTCCTTTTCTGGAAACAGTTTTCAAGCTCATCTGTTTGGGTGGCTGACAGCACCTCCCTCAGTTTTCCCGTCACCTCTTCCATGCTATCAAATTGCTATCCTTTTCATGTCCCTCTTCGTTCTTTCACACAAAGAGAAGTTACACTGAAGGAGATCACGTGAGTCAGGTATGTGAGGCAAGAAAGACATGCTGTTTTTTGCCCCAGACTGGGACACTGACATGGCTGTGTGAGCAGCTGCATCATCATGGTGCCAAAACCTGTCCCCATCTGCCACAAATCAGGTCTTTTTGGTCTTACACTCTTACACAATCTTTTCAGAACCTCTACTTAGAGAGTTTGATGAGCAGTCTGATCCTGTGTTATGAACTCCAAATGCATGACCCCCTCACATCAAAATAAAAGGCCTCACCTTGATCTTTAATTTCACTTGACGAGGTTTTTTTTTTTGGGGGGGGGTGGGGGGATGGGGGCAAGGTGATGATGGTGTCTTTCATGGCCTTCATTGATGTTTACTTTTGGAGCCATAAAAAAAGAACCATGTCTGGTCACCAGTAATGACTTTGGAAAAGCATCTGGGTTGCTTCAGAGAAGTTCTTTCAATGCATGGCATGTTTCCTCCACTTAATGCTCTTTTTCCTGGTCAGCCAGAACCCCAGGCTCAAATTTTGCAGTGACCCTTCTCATTTTGAAATCTTCCATTAAAATTCACTTAACGGAGCTTCAAGATAGTCCAGATAACTCCCCCATCTTTTCAGTGGTCTGTTGTCGGTCTTCAGGCTCAATCGTACACATTTTTAACATTTCCGTTCTTTTGGGAAGTTAACAGATGTCCAGAATGAGGTTTGCCATAGATTGACAATCACCTTTTTTGAAATGAGAAAACCACTCCTTCATACACTCTAGTTTTCCCATAGCGCTGTCCTTGTAAACTGTGTTCAGTATCACAAAAGTTTTTGTGGCATTCTTCCTGAACAGGAAACAAAATTTCACAGGTGCACACTGTTCTCTTAAATCATTTGTAATAAAAAATGAGGTTCCAGTGAGACTGCTATTACAAAAAATTCACTGTACCCAGAGACAACCTTTCCAGGGGATGCCACTGGGTGCACTAACTCAAAGTGGATTGCTTGATGTTTGCCTACTGGGGGAAAAGCATACTACAAAAGCTCCACACAGCAGAACGTTTTTCCATTTTTTTTATGGACACCCTCTCATACATGTGTATGAGGAACTACCTTTCTTTTTAACATCCTGCTTGCTGCTTGGCAAAAATGTATGAATCCAGCCTCTCATTCAACAACATATATTTGCTTTTTAAGAGAGCCTTTTTTCTTTCTGTGTGTGCAATTTTCTCATTCAATGACAAATCACAGAAGCTTAGTAAATGATACATGAAGTACAAAAGTTTGTGTAAGTCAACTAAAATGAAGGCAGTATGAAAACCTATAACCACAATTGAATGTTCACCAGGGATAGCAGCTTCATTACAGAAACCTTCTCATCAATGATATCAATTCACATGGTATTAATTGAGAGGTGGATTCAGGGTTATGGAAAAATTATTTTAGAATTATTTGACTATAGAAAATACATGTAAGACATTAGGTGGTGGTAAACACTGAGAGAATCAGTATGCATACACTCTTCTTAACAGTATCCAATTCAGTTTTTGCAATGGTGGGTTGTATTTGGTCCACTGAGAGGAGGATCATGTCATGTTATATGATCATATAATTGTTATCTAAAGGGAATAATAAGGATGTATCAATCCTATCTTTTCTTGTTTCCTAGAACAATACGCAGTTGCTCTAGGAAAACCAAATGGGTAAGTCATCCTACCCATGAGCCACCAAATGATACCAGAGGGTAACCTAATCACTAGCACCCAACACATTTTAACATTCTAGTTCTGTCATGCTATGCACGGATTGAAACGAATTTTTGGTGGTTTGGGGTTGGACTGTTAACTACAAAGCCAGCAGTTCGAAACCACCAGTCACTCCATGGGAGAAAGATGACATTTTTCTACTCCTATAATGGGTAGAAACCCACTACAGTATTTCTGCCTTGTCCTATCTATAGGATCACAATGAGTATGGATTGACACTATGGCAAGGGAGATAAATGTGTATATATATCATTTAAATAAATATATATTTAAATAGTCCTGGAAATATGACACTTCTATGCCTTGCATAACTTTCCAACTGCCCTAATATTCCTCATCCAACTCCGTGTTCCCTAGGCCCCACACCCATGTTCTAGTCTATTCTCAAGTGCCTAACATTTGCACTCAACCTCATTAAAATAAGGGGGAGTACAGGTTGGGGACCCAAGGTCCATCTGTAGGTAATGAACTTCTCTTTACAGAGTGGTCACGGGGAGGAGACAAACTAGTTAGGGGACAGTGTAGCAATGATGAAATATGCAATGCTTTCTCCCTCTCACTATCATGATCCCAATTCTGCCTTAAAAATCTGGCTAGATCAGAGGATGTACTCTAGTATATAGGGAATCAGAACAGATGATCCCTTCAGGACCAGTGACCACCAGGACCAGTGGTAAGCATGGAGATACCCGGAGGGTGGAGGGAAGGTGGGATAGAAAGGAAGAACTGATTATAAGGATCTACATATAACCTCTTCCTGGGGTACAATGGGAAAGTGGTTGAAGGGAGCCATCAGACAGTGGAAGATACGGCAAAGTAATAATAATTTACAAATTATCCAGGGTTTATGGGGCAGGGTGGGGAATAAATGAGAAGCCGATGCCAAGGGTTTAGATAGAAAGCAAATGTCATGAGACTGATGAGGGCAGTGGATGTACAGATGTGCTTGACACATAATGGAATTAGGCATGGATTGTGATAAGAGTTGTATGAGCCCCCAATAAAAGGCTCTTTTTTTGAAAAATAGTGCTAGTTGGTTCAGTTGTTTAGCACTCAACTGTTTGCTGAAATTTGGCAGTTCAAACCCACCAGCCATTCCAAAGGTGAAAGATGGGACGGTTGGAATCCTTTAGTGCTGCTTTGAGTTTAAATCACTTAGCAGTGGATTCTGGTCTTCCCGATATAAATGTGTGGATGACACTTCAGACCTCCACAAAGGTCCCTGTGAAATTTTGAAGAAATTCGACCCGTGGTTCTCCACTAGGTGGTGGGTCATGATTTTGTCGCAGGAGGCTATTTTCCACTGTCAATTTAGGTTGTCACAACGAGGTGATATTACTGCTGTGTGACAAACAGATGGCAGGAATGCTGCTAAAGGTCCGACAATGCACATGATCGCCCCTGCCAGTGAGAACTAACTGGCCCTCGATGGCATTGTGCCAAGGTTGAGAAACATGGTACGTGATGAGGGATAATGCCCCTGTTCGCCCTGTGGAGGAACAGATCGTCTCTCTTCTTGATCTTGGCATGCTCTCCTCCCCAGCTGCTTAGGTTTCCAGCTGAATCCTGCTGGCCCAAATCAGGATCTCAGAAAGAACCTTCACAGTGATGGAAGAGACAGCATAGCTGTCAGTCTCAGCTAGAAAAGGAATAGAACTTTCCCAGTTTCATGAAAGCAGAAAAGATTGACAGCCTGTGTGACTTTTCCCTTCTCCAACATCACTAAAAAAGAATGTGACAGCAAACATATCAGGCAGATTGGAAGCTGACACTCTCTTTAGGGCTCTGAGGCCCTGAACTTCTATAGATGTGTGTACCTTGGAAAACAGGGTGGCCCAAGAAGACAATGCCCTCCCTACAATGGGCAGGTGCCAGGCCCGAGACAGGTCTCCTGAGACAGTTGTAACCTGTCACAACAAAGCCACTTAAGCATGTGCAGAGAAATCACCTTTATCACTCCAGAAGAAAAGCAGGAACTGGTTGAAGATAAGGTAAGCAGCAAGATCCTCCCTTTCAAGAACAGGGACTGCTGGGGATAACAACAGACCAAGTCAGGGCATGGGCACAGTCAACAAGGATGTAAATCTAGAGCTAAGGCTAGAGCACGAGTGAAGGGACCTCAAAGACAGGTAAGAATCCATCATTCAGAAGTACCTCCTCGGTGATTGCTATGCCCACAAACAGTGTCAGTGTCACCAGTGCATAAGTAAGTGAGACCAGGAAGCAGTGACATTAGGAATAACTAGCTGAGCCAGGTTCTGAGAACTCTGAACCATAAACACAGATGCTGCTCCATCATTAACCTCCACCTTTCTAAATCATTTTCGTACTCTCTCCTCTCCCACGATCTGGTTTCTGCACCTTGATTTGAAACCACCATCATTTAGAATATAACACACACCAACTTCTTTGTCTACAGTTCAGACCTGCAGCTCTCTTATTGCTCTGAAACATAGCCAAGAAGCTCGAATAGCCCGAAGTCTGTGTTCAATAAGGTAACACGTGTTCTCCCTATCTTACCCCTTAGATTCCATGATGCCACCAAGCCTGGAAACTACACTTACCGAAGAACATCTAAAATATTCCTTTAGAAAATAATGGCTCTAGGGCTGAGCCCCGGTGGCGTAGTGGTTGTGCGCGGGACTGCAGCCCACTGGGACAGAGGTTCAACTCCAGCAGTGGGGCTGGCCCTTCTACTCCCACCACCGGAGAGCAGTGATGCCAAAAAAAAAAAAAAAAAAAAAAAAAACCAGAAAGAAAGAAAGAAAAGAATGGCTTTCAATTAGGACAGAGTTTTAAAAGCCACTTTCCTAAGTTTGTCCGAACTGGAGATGGGTAAGGAAATCATAAATGTTGTATTGACAATGAAAGGAAAACTCTTTTAAAATGTTTTATTTTTAAATGACCAAAGCTAGAAAATCACAGTTGATCGAGGCTATTCAGTGTTGGGGCAATAAAGTGCCCATCACTTCAGTACCCATTACAATATCATGTCATTATTCAGATATCAACCAAAACCGGTGTGTTGGGGGGGGAGTGACAGATATTTTAGAAGAATTCCCATTGAAGTTGCTTTTATTGGAAGTACTAGACATTTGTTACATTCAGATTATTTATAGTGCTTATGGCAAGGCAAGTTGTTAGTGTGTGGGAATTAAGCAAAATGAAATTCCAGAAATAATTCAGGATGACAATAGTACTATCACAAAGCACTATAGGGTTATGTGCCAAAGACACAATATAAAAAATAAGTGCCACAAGAACTTGGTAGGGACAATCATTTTAGGCTAAAAGTCCAGCAAAGGCACTTTCAAAAATACAGGTTCTGAGCCGAGACTTGAAAATTATGAAAGTATACTTTGTGTGATGTCTTTAATAGAACAGAGGGAAAGGTAACAAAAATTACAGAAACATTTTCTTCTAGAACCGTCTTATTTAGCTATTGAAGACAACAAGTAAAATATACTTGAGTACAACATCCTCCCGTAATATCCATGATGTGAGGCTCTGACACTTAATCAACCATGCAGTGGGCAGTTTCTAAGATGAAGTGCACTGACCCCACCCTTCTGGTATTCAATCCCCTGTGAACTCCATTCCACTCAGTGGTGTGTTGGACTGAGTGGCTTATTTCCAATGAACTAAATATGGCAAAAATAATGGGAAGTCACTTCCAAGACATGGTTACAAAAAAAAGGTGACTTTTCACTTTCTGGATTGCTCTTGATTTCTCATTTGTTGACCTCGTTGGACATTGCAAGCTGCCCTATGGGGAGACCCACGTGGCAAGGACTGAGGGAGGTCTCTGATGAGTGGCCCACCAAGAAATAGAGCCTTAGTCCTACATCCAGTGAGGAACAGATCCATCTCAGCAGCCATGAAAATAAGCTTAGAAATAGCTTTCTCTCCAGTGGAGCCAGCGACATTAATTACACCTATGTAAGAAACCTTACCTCAAGGAAAACTTTATCTGGAATCCCACTTCTCAGAAAGTGTGACAAAACAAACGTTCATTGTTTTAAGCTGAAACATTTTGAAGTGCTTTGCTACCCAGTAATTTATAACTGATACAAATTGCAAGGCGATGATGTCTGATGAATCTTTTTCTCCAGTCTTCCAACAAACACCCTCTCCATCCTCGTGATAAATGAATATCAGTCTTAACTAATTGAAATCAGGAGGTAGAGAAGCCCAGAAAGTCAATACTTGTACAAAAGTAAGGGTTGTGCATTACATTTTAGGTGCCAGGCACTTTTTCAGGTACACATTTGACTAAGAAAAGGAACAAGCCAAGCATCAGAGGATCTTAACTCAAAATATATTCTGGTAGATTTTCCTAGAGGAAGTTAACATGTAGACACTGTGTCTAGTAGTTTAGTTTCCTAGAACAGGGATAGATCTCTTTAGAACCAGTCTTCCATAACTTTAAAAAAAGTGGGGTGGACCTTCCAGTACCCTGAGCTATATTCAAATCAAGCACCAGGCATTGCCATTCCGTCACTTGAGATTCCTTCCAAATTGTCCACATGACCAAGAACCCCCCTGAAGGTTTGGGAATGAGCATGGTGATGAACAGAACAGCTCAATGAATTAAGAGTTCAGGTCCCTCAGTCAAAGTGACAACACTTGAGTGTTTTGAGAGCTCTCCAAGCTGTCCTTCTTTTCTGGCTCTTTACATTCCTGAAGGTAGAAACTTTGGCTGGAGTCTTTCTTGATGGCACAAGGTTTAAACACACACACACACACACACACACACACACACAGTAGTGCTGGCCTGTTATCCTAAGAAACCGATTTTGAAATGAAGGTGTAGAGAAAGACATTTATGTTGGAAGTGATTACACGACACATCAGGAAGTGGGAAAAGAAAGGAAAAGAAATTAACAGAAGATACATTGTTAGTTAGGTTATTACAGACAGCACATGGGGTTTGGTGGAGTGAACGTAGGGTGAGCTGGTATAACAATATGAAGCATTTTAAGGTGGGTGGTCCCTGTGGTCTCTGTCACAATGAAACGATTGTTTATAACTCCAAACCCAACTGGCTGCCCTGGAGTCCACTCTGACTCCCTGTGGCCTGGAGGACAGAGGAGAACTGCCTCCATGGCTGTCTCAGTCTGCCTCCCTTTCCTGGCGTAGAACACCTCATCTTTCTCCCAGAGAGCAACGGGTGATTTTGAACCACTGAGCTGGTGGTTAGCAGTTCAGTGTGTAATCATTATGCTACCAGGACTCCATTCTGTGAAAAGGAAGCTGTAAATAAGTAGATGGAACTGTATTTCACTAAAATTTGATTGACCAAAACTGAGAGCAGAGCAGTTTGAGTCACAGCTGTAGTGTGTTTAACCCTGCGCTAAGGGATTCTGGGAGACCATGTGACTCAGTTCTCAGAGCGAAGGGCGTCAAGGTGGAAGGAGTTCTCTTCTCCCTCTCATCAGGCACTGGTTACGCACTGAGAAGATTCTAGTGGCCAGAGAAAAATTCATAGGCAGACCATGTCATGCTGGTGTGCATGTGAATGGGGGGTGTAAAGGACATGTGCGCAGACTTCTTAGAGCCCTCACT
The DNA here is from genome assembly GCA_004026705.1 of Nesogale talazaci. Classification (NCBI taxonomy): domain Eukaryota; kingdom Metazoa; phylum Chordata; class Mammalia; order Afrosoricida; family Tenrecidae; genus Nesogale; species Nesogale talazaci. Next base: position 36,678 of record PVJH01002922.1, read on the forward strand.
CTCACTCAACCTAAGCTCATCTTAACAAGGAAGGGAAGGTGGTGACAGACAAAGAAGAGCAAGAAGCAGAGATATTCTAGGCCAGCAGACATGGTTCTCCCAAGATTGCTGCTGATGCGGTTAAAGATGCCTTTGTTGATGTTGCTTTCCTCCCTTTCTCCCTCCCTTTCCTACTGGGCTGTTAAGTAATGGTCACAGTGACTGATACAGCAAACTGGATTTTTCAGTAACAGGTTAGCTGTTGCCCCTGGACCATATCAAAGGCCCTCACCTCCTCTGTGCATCCAGAACTTCCTGCGTCCTTTTCTTTGTGTGCATTTTGCAGTTGAAGTTGCACATCTCTGGATGTGGAAAAGACCAGGAAAGTCAATAAAAGGGATTGTACAACTTCCAAGTCCACCAAACCCAGCTCACGTCCCCAGGAGGGGAAGAAATGACCCCTCCTCTCCTATCAGTGAAAGAACAAAAATTAAATAAAATCATCTTATTATGTAATTGGGACTAGGCCTCACATTGCAGCAGAAAGAAGGGATTAAGGACAGAGCCACCTGGAGAGACATTCTCCTGGGTCCCATTACCAGCCCCCCTCACTGCTTTTTATAGCCAACAGATTAAAAGTCGAGCCTAGCAATCTTTGATCTTTCACTAGCTGACACAAATCCTTTCAAGCTTCCAACATTTTCTGCTGAGGTAATTAGTACTAATTAAAAGGTTTCCAACAGCCTTTGCTCCCCTCTTTTTTCCCCCCTTTTGGTCTTCCCTACTCCAATCAACCTCACCCCCACCCCCCGCCACCTCCCCTTACCAAAGAAATTGCTTTTACAAGTATTTCCATCTCTGAAACATGGGTATCCCTCACTTTCTTCTTTATCTGACTTGACCAGATCAAGTAGATTAGTGACACCATTGTTCCAAATACAAAACCATACAGCAGGTTTTTGCTATCGCTCCTGACCTATTGAGAATTCATGGGCTTATATTCAGAAACAAACACCATGCCTTGTATGAAAAGACAGTGCAATTAAACAGGAAAAGACACCAAGCAATTTTCTCCTTCCCCAGGAAGGACACTATTTAATGCTGAAGTGTTTCACGTCAGTGTCACACACACATACTGACACATACCGCACACACTCTATTTCACATGCATACACACATACACACAAACACACACACTCACCAAACACAGCTTCACTACTCAAACTGACAAGTTGTATAACTCGTTTCCCAGCTTAATTTGTTCCCAAGCTTTCTTTTCGTTTGGAAGACAAACAGGATGGGGGGAATCTAAACAGACTACTTAAAGAATAATGCCAAAATATCAAATAAAGTACCTTACCCAGGTTGTAAAAAGATTCAGAAACACACACACATACTTCTGCATGGATTCAAATTCACAATCAATTCACCGATTTTTGTATCCTCTGTTAACTCCAGGACAGTGGAGCAGGGAAGCTCTTCCCTTGCACCTAAGCTGTGAGCCCTGCCCTGGACTGACATGCAGCCCCCGATTAGAGCTTCTGGAAGGAACACTGGCCAGCAAACATGCCTCCATGACAAAGAGTGCTGCAGGGCAGGATAAGAATTCAGACAAAAGGAGGAAAATCTGGGCAGATTAGGTACTACAGCAACCTACAAAGGAATGCTCAGTGTTGACTCACTCACTCACAGCCATGGAGTCAATGTCAACCCAATGAGACCCTATAGGACAGGACAAAACTGTTTCTGGACTGTAACTCTTTACAGGAGTAGAAAGTGCTGTCTGTCAGTGTTGACAGGGGGCCTTTATAGAAGTGCACTCCAGGGATCCGTCTGGGGAAAGGTCAAGGGCAGGAAGAGTAACCAACTCTGTTGGATGCTTCTGGGTGAGATGGCAGAACCTAAGCCCATTTAGACCCTGGCTCTAATCTTACAGTCCTATATTTTCTTGGTCGACCCCATTTAGTCCACCCCCTTCCAACCCTTGCCTTTAGAGTGTATGTGGAAGGGTGCTACCCAGCATGCTTGCCCTCATCAAGTCCTCCCTGCACACCCCTTCTCTTGCCAATCCAATCGGAAGCCATCTCAGAAGACAGAAACACTTCCTGTGCATTTCACTTCAGAGTAAAAGTCTTGATCATATTTCTTTGCCCCTTGGTTACTCTATACTTACCCAAAGAATGTCTCTAGAGACTGACCTGCAACAAAAATCTAAACGCTTAGAAATACTACAGCTGCCTGGAATTCTGTCTAGTCACCTTGCATTAGAATAAGTAGGGATAGCAGAAGGAGATCATATTAAAATCTCATGTGACCCCACAAAATGCTTTTCTTACAGATGTGAAAACTGACACAAAAGGGGTCATCTTGATCAAATGGGATAACTACTTGTATGCAGCTCTTATGTACCCTATGCTCCACAAGACTCTGAAAGGCAGGTATGAGACCTGCTTCACTCATTACATGAAGGGATTGAGAATCTGGAGGCGGGGGAGACCCATTTATTTATTCATGATCACATATTGGCTGACAGCTAGAGTCCAAGATTCTCACCTAATCCCCAAATGTAAAGTGCAGGAGATGGTCAAGTTCTTTCACAACCTGGCATTCAGAGCTATTGGGAGGGAAAGGGAAAGGGGGAATTATCATTCTGGGGTTTCTATTAAGCAGGAGCTACCATAAGCCAAACATTTTTGTAATTCAATTGCTGAGGCCTTTTTGTGTTAATTAGATATAAATCCTCCTCTAGAGGAGGGAATCCCCCTGATTACATCAGACTCAAAATGGTCTTTGATAAGAATCCTGTGATTTCTATGAGCTATCACACACATAACACCAACAAAAAAGATATCCAGTCCTTGTCCCACTCCTGCCCCCTGAAAGCTAACACTGAAGGGTAATGGATTTAATGATCTAGAAAACCTAGACACTGAAAACTCCAAAGGAGATCAAATTAAATTAGATGAGTATAAACAAGCTGCACTAGATTTATCTTTGTGTGACCAAGATTTTATCTACTAAACCAGGTTTTCAAGGCTAGTGTCTGTTTTCAATGAATAGAGTTTTTGAATGTTTAAGCACTAGGGCTCTCCTGCAAGATAATTCACTCTGAGAATCTTGGTTCAGGTGAGACTGGTTCAGGTCCAGCCTCTGTGGGAGAGGGAGACAGATATCATTCCTTCCTCTGCTCCAATGGACCGGCTTCTTATTGAGAACCAACATCTGAAGAACTCAAGGATGTGGAGGCAGAGATCAAGTCACAGGAAAGAAAGAAAGAGAGAAAGCCTCCTTCCCTAAGGACTTGAAGAGACAGGAGAGGGCACAGTGAGAAAGTAAACAATCTCTAGTGTTCTCTAATGGACTACTTTAAAACTTATGAGATGCACTGAATAAAGAGCATCCTGTGGAGATGTTGGTAGTTCAGTGACAGAATTGTTGCCTTCCATGTGGAAGACTCGGGTTTAATTTTGAGCTAACGGACTTCAGGTGCAGTTACCTCCCTTGCCTAAGGGCTGTGTGTTGCTATGATGCAGAGGAGGTTTCATCAAAACCTCTTCCAGACTAATAGATGTGGTCAGGATCATGTCAACTTGAGGGTATTAAGAGTGGGGGTGGGGGTGAGAGTCTAACCCAGGGGTGCTCAATACATCGATCATATATACTAGTGGATCACAAATGTAGTGTGGATAGAACACATGGCATTACATAAATAGACATAAGCCTATCATCAATCCCATCACAATTAAAGAAGATAGATCATGATTGATGTATTGAGCACCTCGGTATAGCCTGTCAATCCAACCACACAAACCAAAGCCTGATGATGCCTCCTTGTAGTCATGGCTGTCTCATGAGGGAACTTTCTCTCTCTCTCTCTCTCTCTCTTTCTCTCTCTCTCGCTCTCGTTCTTGCTCTTTCTGACTTGGCCTTCCTGTTGACATGCTATTTGGAACCACTCTGAGACATGAGGGAGTCATGTGGCCGATACCTTAGCCAGCCCTGCAATGCTTTTCCTCCTCTTGGATCCATACTATTTTTCACCCACCAACCTGTGATCTTCCTGCATTCTGCACCATTGCATACGGCTGCAGGAATCTGAAGAACAATTTATGAACGAGTATCGGACTTAGGGGCCAATATCAGACTTAAGGACTTGATCCGAACTGGGCTGGATTATTTTCTTGATCTATAATTATTCTTTGAAAGCCCTTTTTTACACATATATGATTGTTTATGATTTTATGATTGTATATGATATATGATTGTTTCTGGATTTGTTGGTTTAGTCAACCCAGACTAACACAATAAGACTAAGAATGGCCTGGTGATCTTTCTCCAAAATTTAGCCATTGAAAACCCCTATGGATCACAATAGTCTGATCCACACTGATGACAGGATTGTTCTGGACCAGGCTGGATTTTGTTCTGTTGTGCATAGGTTCACCTAACAAGAATGTCCTAAACACCACTGTGGACTTAGCTTGGAAAGCACTTCGTTAAAGTCCTTCCCTACGGCAAAGATGGTACAAAATCATCTTAGCTTTTAGTCTTCATAGAAAAGTAACTCTACCAGGGGACGGTGGCGGGGGGGGGGGGGGGGGGGGGCAGGGGGGAAGGGAGAAGAACAGTAACTCTACCAGCCTGTCTTTAAACCCAGTGGCGAAAAAGCCTTTGGATGTCCAACCTTCCATTTGAATGAGCCTCTCCCCAGGCCAACAGCACAGGACAAGACCTAGGGAGGGGATTTGGCTGCAAGGTTGCTCTAATCATACATAATTAAAATGAAGAGAAAGTGATGGGAAATGGGAGGGAAGGAAATTACTTAAGAAAATTATGAAAAAAAAAGGTCTTGATGGCTCTCTTTGAGGCTCACATTTCGCTCTTGGAGATGATCTCTGCCAGAGGGTGAGGACTGACATGGGAAGATGAAATGAGGGGGAGGGGGAGGAGGACTGCAGCGCAGAGGCAACTGTCTGTCAGGACTGAAATCAGGCCAGAATATATATGCACTCATTTGGGGAACAGCTCAAGAGGAGAAGAAAAGCCTTGACAATAACCAGTCTGGCTAAAATGAACAAAGAGACCTACACGGAAGTAGGCATGGACTCGGGCCACCAAGGTGTCAAGATCTGGATGGGGATTCTTTGTAAAAGCTAATACCGCCTTCTCAATCCTCTGGCTTGAACGGGTCCAGTCTCCAATAGCAGGAGTCAGCATTCCATGCTTGCACCGCAAAGGGCAGGCCTACATTTAGATTCTAAAACTTGACACCCTTTTCTACACTAACTTGCATTAGGTGGGATTGACAAAAGGCTCAACTTCTTATTTAATTTCTAAAGAGCAAAGAGTGCTTCTAGGGCAACACAGAGCCTTTTTATTGCTGTTATTTACGTGCCTGTTTGATGAGAAGTGCAGCTCAGCTTAGGGGGATAAAACATAGCACTAGGCATCAAGAGCAATGACATCCTATAGGGGCAGCTGGCATGGTCCACCATGGCGGAAAGAGAAATTCTATCATTGACATTGTTTGGTATGGTCAGCGTATGGTGCTGATTAAAAGCAGAGGGAGAGGAATTATGATTATGTATTAATTCTTTGCAAATAATACATCTCCTGGAGGTCTGTACCTTGAACAATCTGTTCCTGCTTCTGTTTCCAACCTCACCCTAGGAATATACATCATTGCTTAAGAAATCTGGGCACTAGAACTGCTGCTGCTTCTGAGTTATCTTTGTGATCTTGGCAGCTGTGTTGACATGCCTAGGTCATAGGTGACTCTTTTGTAAAAACAAGTGGCTAACTGATTACTAAAATCTGTTCCCCTTAAAACGTTTTTTCAAGGACACATCCACCCTCCCCCCTAAGCATTGCAACCTGAAAAGTCAGCTGTGGGACACATTTCACTGACAGTGCCTACAGAAGTGTCAGGGCTTAGATGTCCCATGGAAAGTGAATTCCTCATACGTTTTAGTCCTTTGTGCGTGGAGTTGCTCATGGACCTAGAATTCAGCGAGTCACATTTGCCAGGGTAGTCATACATGGGTCTCAATCCCAAAGTCAGGGAAGGCATTCCCTGATCATACTCTTGCTAGTAAGATTGCCCAAAGGGAAAGAAAGTTGTGATAGGTGGAGCCACAGGAGTGCCTGGACATAAAGGCCTTCTGAGCCTCATGGTCAGGGAGGCTGATCAGTGTCACCTAGTAATGTAACACTCTGAGACAGATAACAGCCTCATATTTGAAAGTGAGAGGTGGTGGTAGTCTTTTCCCCCAAAGATGAGCTAATGTGTTTCAAGGTCAACTGGAGAAATGATGCACTTGGCAAAAAAAGAAATGCGGGGCTGGGGGAGGATGGGAGTGCAACAGCGTTAAAAGCGTAACCAGTAAAGCGCCTCCAGCCTTCAGTCAATGGAATCAAAACAATGATTTCAAGCCATTTTATTCAGTCTACAGGCAGGATTACTAGATGGAGACTTGCTCCTTTCTTTTCTCTCTCCCCCACCCCCGCCCCATTTCCAAACTGCAATCCATTCCACACTCCTAAAGAACCATTTTGACAGAGTCTATTGTGTGGCTTTTTCAGGACATTGGCCACCCCAACACAAACACTCTTTTGGCAATAGACATTTCCCTGGGAGGAGGAGGGAGGGTCTTCTCCTCCTGCCATCCTCCCTGCTTCTGCAAATCCTAAAGGCAATGCTGCAGAAACCTATAAACAGAGAGGCTTTCTAATGCCTGCCACTTGCTTAAAATTGATTTTCAGATGAGAGCTGGAGAGAGCTAAGTATCCCCACAGTTTGGAGCACTCATCATTTTTCTGAAGATGAAGTCATTTGCAGCCATAAGCAGAACAAGGGTTAATGACCCAAAATCAAATAAATTACTACATTCAGATCCATCATTACCATTGGTTTAAAAAATAATCTGAAGCGAGTCTATGTAGACTTTGAGCCGTCACAAAGACAGACATGGCTACCCTTCCCCTCTTTTGCTTACAAAGATAAATCCTTCAGAATAGCATCTCAGGCTCGCACACCAATTAACATTTCTCAAACCAGTGCACAAGGGGCCACGCAAAGTGATTCCATTGTAAATGAGTCTATAAACTGACTTAA
>PVJH01002922.1:43870-96370 GCA_004026705.1 Nesogale talazaci
AGATAAACGGGAAGCAGATGAATAAGCAAACTCAATGATGGAGAGTGGCAGGGTGACAGGGTGACCCTCAGCCCCACTCCATGACACAGATTTCAGAGCAAATTGTGCTAGAGTAGAGTTGGCATGCCTGGACTGAAAACAATGTTCTCCAGAAGGATATCTGCCTCTCTCCCATGTGGCAGAGGGGGGTGAAAGGAGAGAATATTGGGGGGGGGGGTCCTAGGGGAGGGGGAACAAGAGGAAAGAGGGACCAAGGGAATGGAGACAAGGAGACAAGTGAATGAAAAGCCACATAATGACCTGGGGTTTATTTTACAGGGAACAAAATGGCTCAATTTGAGCACTTTAGACTGTCAAATGGGCTAGTGTGAGACACAAAGGGTAGATCCAAGAGGGTGGTGAAATCAGCTGCAGGAGACAGTAGGCCCACAGGCAGAGGTTGGGAAAATAAATATATAAACACACAAACACACACACATAAATGCCTCACACATCTGAAAACTTTAGCAGGACCAGAGAGAACCACAGAGGGGATTTGGTAAGGCAATGCCTAACAAGGCATCTGAATGTCCTTAACTCTTTTCAAATTGCATCTCTGATGTGTAGGGTTCCTTGTACTTTGTCCTTACGCTTTGTGCTTGAAAAATGCCATCTCTCTTTTTTTTAAAAAAAAAAAAAAAGAAAGAAAGAAGCCTAGTTTATTATTTAGCAGGAACAGCAGGTTTTCCTTCCTTCCTTCCTTTCTTTTTTTAAGGGCTGCTAATAATTCCAATCCCCCTTTCAAAAACAATCCACCCCTCACTAAGAAAAAGTCAGAGCGACTGACTAATGGGAGTAATTCAAAGTACCTCAATTAAAATTCAGGTTTTGGCCTTTTGAGCAGTCTATTTAAAGATTTTTTTTCTCTCTAGATTGGCTGTAGACAGATGATTATTAAATATTTATGTGTCTGTGAAAGGAGCTCTTGGAACTGGGCTTGGCTGAGGGCTAAGCTTTTTGTTGCTGTTGTTACTTCTCTTTGAGGGCCCAGAGAGTGATTACTCTATTTGGCCACTTAACCACCTGATTTCCAAGAGTCCCCCACACCAGCCAATCACACATCATGTGGTGGGACAGGGACAGAACCACTCTTTTCACTGAAATCCTCGGGTAATTGAGGACATTCTTTCTACTGAGTTCATTCAGATTCTCTTCCTGGGTTCTGAGCAGCCTTTAGTCCAAAGGCAACCCTAGGGCTTTCTCCTTCCATGGTCTTCACCACATAAAACAGAAAGCAAAACTCCAATTGCAGTTCATGGTGACCACAGGTGCATCCTGCACAGAATCCTACCTATAATGTTTATACAAGAACCTGATAAAGTACCTCACAGATGACTGTATCTTTTCACCTATTTGGTCAACAAAGGTTTGTCAAAATGATTCTATGTGAAAAGCATCAAGTGCCGCAATGAATCTCACCAAGATGGAAAGAACTGGCTGCTTCCTTACATGAGTCCCCTTCTTGGGGAAAGTGTGCAATTTTAAAACATATTGAGACACTTTCATAATGTATTGCAATTTAAAATATGATGATAATAATATATAAAATGCAATAATGATACAGCAGGATTTAAAGCATAATCCTGTCTGAGGAGAAATTGAAAATATAGTCATGAAGATATAGGAAAAGGATTCATAAGGTTCCTCGATGGAGGGGGAGTGAGGTTGCCTTGTTACACTGCCAGCAATAAGAATTTAGTGCTTTTCCAGTAAGGAATGGATGCTAATAAAATGAATCGTTTAAAAGAGGACATAGTCCTGCCCCCAAAGTCTATTTTGGAACGGTGGTTTCTAAATCCCTACACATCAGCAGCAAAGTCATCTGAGAAGCAATATAAGAATTACAGGCCAATAAAATGTATTTTGGGGAAAAAAGTGAACAAGGAAGAGGTGAACTGGAAAAATATTCATGGTATCAACAATATTAAAAGATCAATGCTGTTTTCATATTTTAAACCAAATGCGATGGGGTTTCTCAAACACCTGGGTGGTGATGAAATTAAATGATAACATAGTGAAAACAGAATGTCCATGGTGGAACCCAAACCCAGAACTTCTAAGATGAGGGAGTTTAAAAAGGTTCATGGGACAAAAGAACTTAAGAAATTTGTCCCATGAATTTTTAAAGCTCTGTTCCTTGGATGTGGCTAATCTGTCTCGTGTGCCCAGGGAGCTATGTCAGGTTTGGTGACTAGAAGATCCTCCAAAAAGATATAGCTAACCTTCTGCTTCCATCTCCATCTCATAGCGAAAGATAAACATCAGTTGTTGTCCATACAGGAGAAATCAAAATTAACAACTCTATCAGTCAGTTTTACTCTTACTTTAAATATGAGGGTAAGTCACTTGTTGGTTCAAAAAACAATGATCACCTTTGTAAACCTTCACCCATTTCACAACTGAAAAGAAACCCCAAACCTTCTGCTATTCAGGATAGCCTACAGAGGAAATAATGTCTGTAAAAATGAAAATAACCAAGAAATTAGGCAACGTGGAGAGAAAGAACAGGTTGCCGAGATAATGCCTTGAGGGAAGAATAACAGACATTGACAGAAAGCATGACACACATCTTGGAAAATGACCTGTGAGACCTATAAAGTATCTGCCTCAGTTGTTTCCTGCATCACAAACCTCCTCCTCCTGAAGACTACATTCAACTGGTTTAAGCAAGGACATTCATGATTGCTAGGTTCTTGTACTAACCCAGAATTCAAACTAAGAACAAAGGAGTTATGTACATGCCCAACTAGCTATGCCAATCATCCCAAACACCATTGCTACACATTCCATTTCGAATTTCTGGATTCACCTGGTCCACCAGAGTTCAAAACAGCCAGCATCTCAGCGAGAGAGACAGTAAACAGTGACTGTCTCAGGAAACCATGCGGGGTCACTGTAAGTCAGCAGGGACTCAATAGCAGTCAGTCAGGTTTTTGGTTTTCGATCTTGATCCCAAACTGCATGAGTACCAAATGAAAAGAGGAACTAGGGAGAGCTTGGATGACTGAAACCCTCATGAAAGCTGAGCATGATCGTGAGGCAAGAGGAAAATAATAGGAAACAGAGGAGAGAACTAGATGGCAAAGGGCATTTATAGAGGTCTAAATACAGGCATGTACACATGTAAATATACTTATAGATGAGGGTGGGGAAATAGATTTATGTGCATATATTTATAGGTATGGTATTAAGATAGCAGATGGACATTGGGCCTCCACGCAAGCACTCCCTCAGTGCAAGAACATTTTGTTCTATCACACTGGCATTCTATGATGCTCACCTTTCCGACACAATCGCTGAAGACAAAGTACATGTGGTGAAGAAAACTGATGGTGTCTGGCTATTAAAAGATATAGCCTCTGGGGTCTTAAAGGCTTGAAGATAAACAAGCGGCTGTCTGGCTGAGAAGCAACAAAGCTCACATGGAAGAAGCACACCAGCCTGTGTGATCACAAGGTGTCGATAGGATCAGGTCTCAAAGAGCAAAAACTCATTTCATTATGAATGAGGAGGAGTGCAGAGTGGGGCCCCAAAGTCCATCTGTAGGCAACTGGACATCCCTTGATAGATGGGCCACAGGGAGGAGATGAGCCAGTCAGGGTGCAGTGTAGTAATGATGCAACATACAACTTTTCTCTAGTTTTTCAATGCTTTTCTCCCCTCCCACCCCCCCACTATCATGATCCCAATTCTATCTTACAAATCCAGCTAGACCAAAGGATGTACACTGGTACAGATAGAACACAGGGAATCCAGCACAGATGAACCCTTCAGAACCAGTGGTCAGAGTGGTGATACTGGGAGGGTGGAGGGAATGTGGGGTAGAAAGGGGGAACTGATTACATATAACCTCCTCCCTGGGGGACGGGCAACAGAAAAGTGGGTGAAGGGAGATGTCGGACAGTGTCAGATATGACAAAAATGTATGCAATTTTGTAAACTAAAAAAGATGTGACAAAATAATAATCTATAAATTATCAAGGGTTCATGAGGGAAGGGGTGAAGAAGGGGGAAGAGGAAGAGTTGGTATTAAGGGCTCAAGTAGAAAGTAAATGTTTTGAGAATGATGATGGCAACAAATGTACAAATGTGCTCGATGCAATGGATGGATGGATTTTGATGAGTTGTACGAGCTTCCAATAAAATGATTAGAAACAAACAACCATATGACTGCACAAACTGCCCAAATCAGAAACATTGCCCCAAGAAATACACAGGAATTCTTGACTAAGATAACAGCCCTACAATATGCTTTTACTTTGTAAACTTTAACAGACCGTTGCCTAGCCAAATATCCCCTGTAGTTCTTAAGGAGACACTGTGTTCTATGATGTGTCTCCTCTGTAGGTTTCTATCTTTTAATAAATGCCTTAATGTGATTTTAACTCTCTAGGCTTCCTGCCTATGTCCTTCTCCAAGAACACTATCTCCACTACATATGTACACAAAAACCTATGCTCAGGAGATACTGTACTATCAAAACATACTTTTAAAAGTTTGAATTTATAAAAATATATTATTTGAAAATCTACTCCAAGGTGCAACTGCCTATATTCAATGCAGGAACCTCAAGCCAATTACCCCTGAAGAGAAGCGTGCAATTACGATCCTATGGAACTTAGGCCATGGATTTCAGCCAGATTTTAATTGTTCACAATCATGCATTTATTCATTGGTAAATTCCCTTTTTCAGTTCACTCACTCATCCAAGAAATAGTCTGAAGCATTAACCACCTTGGAAATAGTATTCTGACTTTATACTTCACCCCCCATTCCCCTCATGTCAAGCATTGCCAAGTAATTCCACAAGGCATGTGGACAATTAAGGGCAGCTCCATAAGGCAAATTGCTTAGATTCTGAAGGAAGAAATTATATCCCAGGTATTTCCATGATACCTGGTTCTCTCCTTCTTGATCAGACATTGTGGACGCAGAGAAAGGGAACTCTGTTGGGTCACCCTCTACTCCCTCAGGTGTACCTGAATAGGGCAATTAGCTTGGCTGCTCACTGAAAAGTTCACAAATCAAGCATACCCAGAAGGGTCTTAGAAGACCTAGAAATCTACTTTTTATAAAAATTAGCCATGGGAAATCCCATGAAGCACAGTTCTATCTCAGGACTAATACTACCTGTTGTGAGTGCTCTTTAAATACTGCTCCTTGAAACTTCCCCCAGATACGGGCAATTTGCATAGTCCAGAGCCATACGCACACATATATCAACCTTGACCTTTCACATTTGCAAAGAAACCTGTCCCTTGTAAAGACAACAGTATTCTCAGTGTGTGCTTCTTATTGTAGAAATGCCCAAACTGAGGCTTTGTGAAAATTGGTTGCAAAACCTATGGTGTTGAAAGTCCATCTTAGCTTTCCAGCCTGGGATCATGTGCCTTCTCCAAGTTCAGAGCCTTGAAGAGACTTCTCTGCTGACTCTTTGCTATCGACCAGCCAAGGAGTTCCTGCAAGCCAGAAACCTTCTGCATGTAGAAGCAAAGTCCTCATAGAGAAGTCCAGTTGTCTTAGCTGTCTAGTCCTGCTGTAGCAGAAATGACACAAGTAGATGGCATGGCTTCAATACACAGAAATTTATTTTCTCACAATTTAAAAGTGAGAAGCCTGACTTCAGACCACTGGGGGAAGGAGTCCTGGTGGGTGTCGGTGACATATTGGGATGTGTCCTGTGGGGTTGCTGTGTGTTGAAATTGATTAGATGGCACTGAATGAATTTGAGTGGGTGCACTCTAGAGGGAATGCTTTCTCTTTTTGTCAGTTCTGGAGAAAGATCTTGATCTCTTTTGGGGTTCTGTTTCTCATTTTCTTGGGGAAATTCATGTGACCAGGCCTCTAACTTTCTCCATCTCTGCTTTCTTTTCCATGTCTAAGCTGATCTCTAATATTTTGAAGGCAATGGATTTAAAACATTCCCTACAATAATGCTATTTCATTATCATAACAAAGAAAATCCATGGTGACGTTAGGACTCATAGTGACCTTATGTTGCAGATGCTATATCTTTTCAAAAGCAGATAGCCTCATCTTTTATCTTCAGAATGACTGGTGGGTTTGAACCATCAACCTTGAGATTAGCAGCCCAGCACTTACCACCTGGGCAGAGATAGGGGTTAGATATTACAACATATAATTCTAAGAGGCACAATTCAATTCATAATATTAGTCTTGCCTTGGCACACAAAGACTTCACCGGCTTCCGGCTTCCTGCCACACACTTAGTTTCTGTTCTTCTGCTCTCAGTCTCTCTGTCTGTCTAAAACACACACAGTTGAGTGTTCTTTAGAAATTGACTATTTAATTCATTTAATTTCAGATTCCCCCAGGTGCTAAGCCCTTCACAAAAATGCAAATAACAACCTTGGCAACTGGATCATTGTTCTCATTTTACAGAAGTAGACGTTGAAGTTCAGAGAGTGCAGATAATTTGTCATAAGTCACATTGTCTATTGGGACTGAGAGTTGAAAGCCACACCCAAAGACTCAGAGACTCATGTTTTTCCACCACACCATTTATCTCTATTTGAACTCACATTGACTCTACAGGTCTGAGTCAAACTGTCTGTGTGGGTTGCCCAGCTTTAAATCTTTACAGGAGCAGAAACCCTTGGCATGACTGGGTGGTTTTGAACTGCTGATTTTTCAGTCCAACATATAACCCAGTACTCCACCAGTGTTTTCCACCTAGTCATAGAAGGTAAAAAGCAGGGTTTTCTGGCATCCTTGGGTCACTACATGAAACACAGGGCAGTTGAGAAGAGAATTATACAGAAATGAAACACGTGCTGCGGTCTGAGATTTAATTTGGGGTGAGTGTCGGAAAGTCTCCTGTTCTTGGGGCCATTTATCCATGAGGTGCTGTAAATACAAGATCAAAGATCTTCCTTTACACATTTTAACAGCCCTAGAATGGTTTGAGATATACAAAAAAATTTTTTTAAATGTGAAATAAAAATTGCAAAACTAAGGCTAATGAACAGTTAACTAAATTTCAGTGGAAATAAATAATATTCATTAAGTTAATTAAATTAAATGTCCATTGGTCAGTCGAGTACAAAGCAACTCAATGTAAATATATTAAGACTTAAAATAGTCAGAAAAGTAATTTATGCTTATATATCAAAACTAACAAAATTAATCTTTCCAAAATTTTTCAGGGAAATGTCTTAAATTGTACATAAGATGTGACTTGGAGAACCCTCTGTTTTAATAAGTTTGCCAAGTTGTGTGATAAGACATCCAAAATAAAAGTGTTGTGATGTTCACAATTCTGAAAATGTCCCTGAGTGCTGCTAGAATGTCCAGGTAGAGAAAATATAGGTGAGATCTCATAACTTCACTGCCGTTTTTTATACTTTGCTGTGACAACCAGGCATGAAACAACTAATTTGGATTCCCGGATAGGAGAAGCCTATGCCCATGAGAGGGACAAGAAAAAATGGGAAATATAACCAAGCAATGGACCAGAATGACAGGCAGCAAGTGCTAGTTCCCATTCTAACTTTGATCATGGGCAAATTGTAAGACTTGTGTTGTATCCGGAGTGCTAGACCCGTACCCAGCACATGATAAGCATTTAGTAACACTTGTTCCCAGCCATGTGAGGAGGCTTGATGAGACCATGTGTGTTTGCTAAGTACCCTTGAAGACCTCATTGGGTAAGAAAGTCACAGAAAGAAGCAGGCAGGTTCTGAACACTCATGTTTCTGCCCCATCTGGCTACCTTCACAATTTTTCTAATTTTGCCAACTTAATATAACCAAACTTCTTTGGTGGGATAGTACATTATAAGTTGGGCTGTCAACCAACAGGTCATCAACCTGAAACCACCAGCTGCTCCCTGAGGGAAAGTTGAAGGTTTCTTCTGCTTGTGGGCTTAGAAACTCACAGGGGTAGTTCTATTCTGTACTCCCTACACTCACCCATTGAGTCCATGACAGTGAGTTTGGTTTTAAGAAGAGTCTTATGCAGGGCTAGAAGAGTCTTGAAGATAGATGGTGAGATTGCTTCAGGAAATTTCTTGATAGTGCCAGAACACCCGGCCTAAATGGGGTCATGGTGGGTCCAGGTGAGGCCATGGCATACTCTAGAAAGCTTTCAATGGTGGGTTTTTTCCGGGAATAGATTTACAGAGCTGTGCTTCCGGTGTATCTCTGGGTAGGCTCTAACCTCCAACCATTCAGTTAGCCATACAATGTGTTAGCTGTTGTACCAGTCAGAGAACACATGATTTCTCTGAAATAGCCCCTCATGGTGGACCACTTCTATCATAAATCCAAAGTCACTCAAGCACTCAAAGCTCCTGTCCCCGAGGCTGCCTTTGTATGCCCAAGCTCCAGGTCCATCTCTGAGATCGATTTCTCACCCAAACCTGAACAAGGGTTTTCCAGACCAAAAAAAAAAAGAAAAGGTACAGAGCCTCTCCAGGATGGATAGCATTTTCCTCTGCCCTTCATCCACCATGAGCACAGACAGAGGGAATTGAGCAGGGGCCCTGAGCCAAGTTGTGCCTACCTCACAGATACACACCCCAACCTAACCACCTTGATAGAGAGGAAGGCTGGTCGTCTCCCACTCAAAGGCACAGCAGCAGAAGCCATCTTCCTTTGCAGGATTTCATGTGTGCCCTGATTGTTTCAAGAGGACTTTGAGACTGAAGTAATGTGCTCCTTTGATCAATTGCCCCATACAGGCCAGTGCGCTCACATTCATCGGCAGCACCCTCCCCGGCTGTTTCCTCTACCCACAACTGCAGGGAAAGGGAAAAAAACAAATAATTTAAAAAACATTTTTATCCTAAAATGTTCCCCTCGATTGAAAAAAAAATCTTCAGGAGAGGAGATTTCTTTCCACTTCAATCCTACAACAAGGAGAATGTCAGCCCAGCTTTTTTTTGACAGACAAATTATTGAATCAAAGAGAAAATGCCATTAAGCTCACAGGTTAGCAAGTGTCAGGAATGGTTTAAAGAGATATCCCCATTTATCTTCCAAACATGCACGAAATGTCACTAATGTGTGTTTATCATGTATAATCAGACAAAGAAAATATCGGAATAAAGTACTCCAGCATACAATAGAAATCTCCTTCCATCCTTCAAGATATCAGTGCTATTCAAATAGAATAATAATGATGAAGCCTCTCTCTTGAAAATGGAAATCAAGTGAAATGTAGATAGAAATGATTTTTTTTGTAGTTGATGTACATTTCTAAAGTGCATTAACAGGAAATCCAGAACTTTTCAGGTCAATTATATTGTCAGTATTGTCAATGCCATTGAAATGAATACTGAAGCAGTGCCTTTTTTGCTGGAATCAAGCAACAGAAGAAATCCCTACATCAAGGGGACTTACAGTGGAATTAGAGATGCAATAGGAGCCTGACATTGTTCAAACGTGTGTGTGTAAGTGAGTGAGTGAGTGTGTGTATGTGTGTATATATATATATATATATATATATATATATATATATATATATATTCATTCAAATAAACCTATTTGGGCTTGCTGTAAATCTCAGTAGAAAAGGAAACAGAGATCTACAACTGATCTTTCTTTATACCTCTTTTTCCTCTCTCTACTATGATGAACTTTATGTCTATTATATGGCAGTAAAACTTTGCACAGAAAAAAAAAATTCTGCAGATAGCGAGAGTGCTCTACTACTAATTCTGGATTTCCAAGACTCGGGAACATGAGCAGTTCACTGGAGAAAAGATGGCCCTTACCAAAAGCAACAGGCTTGGAAAAGGGTAAACATTTTAGCCTGCAACATTTTCATTCCAACATACGTATCATCTGTGTGACTTTATTGCTCCCATCTTTCTGGGTTGTGGGTTCCACAAGAGGAGAGATCATGCCTACTCTGGTTACCACTGCAAGCATAGCATGTAATTCTAAAACCTTTAAATAGCTGATGGTCAAAAATTTGGTGAATGAATGAACAATTGCATATTGACAAAGAACCTTTGCCTGTCAAGTCCACAGTTGCAGGTCCATAGTTCTCTGGTCCTGTGATGTTCTACAGTTATGCTGGGAGGAATGGCCGTGTTCCTGGACATCTGCATGCCAAGTAGGCAGTCATTTATCATCACAAAAGAATTTCTCCTCTACTGGTCCATGCCAGAACTCATGCAAAAAAAGGTAATGTATACAGGGGGAAGGGGCTCATTTTATCAAAGCAATCTAAATCTAAGATAACATTCTAGTCAGTAACGTAAACATTGCAGAATCACAGAAGAGAATAGAACCTAAAAGTCGGGCACAGTCAAAAGAGAGGAAACGCTGGGGTAAAAAGGTAGCCAGTATCACAAATGACATTTAAAGGCGTGTAAAGGGAGCTCTTGATAATTGTCATCTAACAGGGCTCACTTTGGCAGATAGTACTGATCTCACTTCTCAGTGGTGACAGGCACAGCAAGCAGGGGTTAGTATGGAGGGCACTAGCTTCCCCCATCGACTTGCTGCACATCCTTACAGAAATAAGGTCAAGTCCCTTTTTGCTAATTTTCTCACCTATAATTCAAAAATACAAAGCCTGACTCTCTGGAAGTTTGCATATGATCCTCAAAAGGTAGAAAGAAATGTTCTAGCCATTCTGTTTCTAACAGTTTTCCTTAAGAATATAGTTAGAAATGTGTTTTGTTTGTTTTAAAGATACAGGTACTGAGATATATTTTAAAATGCAGATTGGAGCATGAAACCACTGAAAAACCTAGTTACTCAAACCTAGTATCATAGTAAACTATCGTATAAAATATTTAATTGCAGTAAAGTACTCATCTATTCAACATTAGGTTTTAAAGGACAACATATATAACCTAGAGTTAGAAAGCCAAAAAGAAAGAACACACCCTCAGTCTACCTAACACTGAAAGAAATAAAGAAAAAGTTGAAATCTTGAGTTGCAATATTGAAAGATTCTGTGAGAAAAATATTGAAAAATCAAAAGGAGATGGAAAGAATATACAGATCACTGCACCAAAAAGAAATAGTCTACACTCCACCGTTTCAGAAGGTAGCATAGGAGTAAGAATTGTGCTGAGAAAAGAAGTTCAAATTGCAATGAAAGCACCAGTTCTGGGGACAGCATATATATATGTATGCATTGCAATGTATGAGCCTTCAATAAAATGATTATTAAAAAAACAAGACCTGAAGAATTGATGGTACTCCAATAGAAATATTTCAACAAGTTTTGAAACACAGGAAGCACTTGTTCATCTATGCCAGGAAATTTGGAAAGACAGATACTTGGTGAACTGCCTATAAGAGATGCAGATCTACATTCATTTCAAAGAAAGGTGATTCAAGAGAATGCTCAATCTAACACAATATCACATGAAAGTAAAATTTTACTGAAGATCATCCAACAAGGGTTGAAGCAATACATTGTCAGGCATCTGCTCAGGTTCAGTCTGGATTCAGAAGAGGATGTGGAACAAGCAATATCACTGCTACTGTCAGATGGATCTTGGTGAAAAGCAAATAATAGCAGAAAGATATTTACTTGTGTTTTATGGACTATGACAAGGCATTGAACTCTGTGGATCATAACACGCTATCGGTATCCTTGAAAAGAATAAGGACTTCAGAGCACTCATTGTCCTCATGTGGAATCTGCACATGAGTCAAGAGGCAGTTGTACACACAGAAAAGGGAATACTGACTGGTTTAAAAATCAAGAAATGTATGTGGGAGGATAGTATCCTCACAGCACAGTTATTCAGTGTATACATTGAACAAATCATCAGAGAAGCTGGATTATATGAAGCGTAGCATGGCATCGGGATTGAAGGAAGGCTTATGAACACCCTGCTCTATGCAGAGGACACAACTCTGCATGCTGCATGCGAGAGGGACTTGAAACAGTTGCTGACGACGACCAAGGATGGCAGCCTTGAGTCAGGATTGCCACTGAAAATAAAGGTGACCAAAATCCTCACAACTGGACCCATCGGTAAACTAAGCAGAGATATTATTGATGGCATCAAGGATCTGATATGACTTTGCGCAACACTCAACGTTCATGGAAGCCGCAGTCAAAAGATTAAGTAATACATTGTGCACAAGGACCCTGTAGAGGATTGAAAACAAGGAGGTTCCTTTGAGGACTACTGTGTGCCTGGGGGTTTCAGTTGCTGCAAATGCATGGAAATTTGGACAATGAATAAGGAAGACCAAGGAAGAATCAATGGGTGTTAACTGTGGTGCTGGCGAAGAATATTGACAGTACCATGGTCTGCCAAAGGACAAACAGATCTGTTTTGAGGAACCATGGTCATAGTGCACTTTAGAGGCAAGGGTATTCTTTGGGCATGTTGTTAGGAGAGACTAGTACCTGGAGAAGGACATCATTATTGGTAAGGCAGAGGGGCAGGAACACAGAGGAAGAGTCAATGAGATGTACTGACACAGTGTCTGTGGCAGTGGCATCAAGCCTAACCATTGTGAGAATGGCAGAGAGAGGGTAGGGATTTCATTCTGTTGCACATGAGGCTGCAATGAGCTGCTGTGAACTGACTCAGCAATACCTAACAACAACGGAAATTATGTATATTGCAGGTAAAAGTGTACATGTAAACAGCCTATCTTTTATTTTTAGGTTAAAAAATAGCTTATTTCCCTTTCCCCTCCAAAAGTTTTATTGGCACATAATTTACATGTAAAGATAGTATCATTATAGACTCACTCCAATGATAAAACAGGACTTTGAGATGGTTCCAAACATTTCAAGTCATTGCCATCCTCAAATGTAAAAATTACATTCTCGATGTAAAAACCAAATCTGAGGCCTCCGGTATTTTGACCCAAGTAGGAAACCAACGGATTTTCCCAACTCCAAGGTGCTATCCATGCACGGTGATTTGAATGTGCGATTTTTCCCCAGAGGCCTGTCAATAACCTAACCTAACACATGAGGCTCCTAAAATATTCACCATGAAGGGCTCTGGCCAGAGTTTGGGAGTACAAAATTAACGGCATGGCTCTAACAAAATGTATCCAAAGGAGTTTGTTTACTGCTGGATCAAAATAGCAGGGGCAGCTGATTGGTTGTTCTTGATCCTTGTTTATGATGTAAAATACAGAGTCATATTGAACTGGTTTGAAGTTTTTCTTTAGAAATATAGTCTATATATACAGCACAAAGAAGAATGTGTGGGGACAGACACAATCCAGCAGATCTTTTATCAGTGGTTATTTTGGGGAAGTGGGAAAAGTATGGGTAATTTAACTTTCTCTTTTGTGTTATTCTGTATTTTCCAAATTTTCTGATGAATACACATTAGTTGCATCGTCAGAAAAAAAATTTCTTAAAAGCACAAATTTATACTCCTGGGCTCTTTTTAATTCACAGAACTACTATTCTGAGATCAGCTATAACAGTTGCAAAATCATTCTGGAAAATACAGAGTGGCATGCAGTACATTATTGCTAGTATCTAAGCATTTGTGATAAACCCCATTAAACTTTGCTCCTCCTAGGTCAGGGTATAATCAAATAGGGCACTATGATACCCCACGATCTTCACTGATAGTTACAACATCAAAATTCCTGCTTAAAAGTTAACAGATCAATTGTATATTGAGAAAACATCACAGCCCAGTCCAGATCAAGTCCTCAAGTCTGATATTAGCCCATATGTCTGATACCAGTCTATAAAGTCCGCTTTAGACTCATGCGACATATGCAATGATATTGAATTCAGGAAGATTACAAGCCAGTGGGGGGAAAGTCTTCTGGATCCAATCTCTTTCCTACACACATATGAGTGTCTATGAATTTGTTTCTATAGTCAACCCAGACTAACACAGACATGTTATCAGGCGGGCCCAATCTCTAAAAAAGGGCATCATGCTGGGAAGATAGCTAAAAATAAGAAAATCCTTTATGGGATGAATTGACACAATGGCTAAAAATTGGGCTGCAATGTGGGAATGGCTGTGAGCATTATACAGGACTGGATAGTGTTTCCTTCTGTTATCCATAATGTTATGATTCAGAAACTACATTACTGAGCAACATAACATGTATCATAGTAAAAGACATTAAAGATGTAAATATGGAATATTCCTTTTTGAACTTTGAATATATTTTAATCCTCTATTTTTATGAAAGTTATTAATTAATACTTTTGTCTAGCTTTTAGTTTGATTTTTGTTGAGAGTAAACACAGCAAGATTCTATTGTTTCTGCATAGTAACATTGATTACATTCTTTAGTTGTGAAAATAGTTTCACCTTTCTTTTCCAAGTTGTTTCCCTCTCATTAAAATATATCGCTGCTCCTCAAAAAAAAAGGTAACAGATCATTGACAATTTAAAAATGAGGAGCTGATACCAAGAGCTCAAGTAGAAAGGGAACATTTTGAAAATTCTGATGGTAATGAATGTACAAATGTGCTTGACATGATGGATGTATGGATTTTGATAAGAGTTGTAAGAGCTCCCAATAAAATGCTTCTTATAAAAATAAAAACTTGCAATGCAAACAGGATCACCATGTCAGAGTAAGAGATCTCATGACACAGCTAACAAAATAGGTTAAATTGACTCTGATTTCTCCCTACCAAACCAACCAACAAGACAGAACCCAAATGTTAGAAGCACCCTCCCCCACCCCCCCAACTTACCACCACCCCCTCCCCACCAGGCTTGAATTTAAAATTCTATAATTTCCTGACTAGCAGTGGACCCCAAATGTGTCTAAGTGAGTTCCAGGGCTACAGAAGACAAGTTAATTCTTCTACTAGTTGCATCAATTTCAAAAGACCTCAGCAAGTAAATTATGTTAGAGTGATTTTAGGACCCAATGCTGGTAAAATGTTTATCACTCTAATGGCTTTGAAAGTGTAAACAGACAGCATATAAACAGTGATTCTTTTTACACACACATTTAGGATTTTAAATTGTGCTTAACTTTATGGGTTTAAACGTAGATTGGTGAGCTTAGAGAGTCAGGGTTTTCACACGTCAAGCACATTTATTGAGTCTGCCAGTCAAACACTGATCTAAGACATAACGACTTTGTCTTAGAATTTTTAAGGCCTAGGAAGTCTTAAGAGTACCTGAAATCCAAAACTGCATCCCTTAAACAGTCTCTTAAAGACCACTAAATAAATTCTGTTCATGGGAGTAGAAATCGCATCAACTCTCCTTATCCCCCAATCAGACTCACACATTACAATAAGTCACTTAGTTACTGTAAGCAGAAAATGCAAACCAGGCATGCGAATTGGCAATGGATTAAAAGAAACATCCACAGAGTTGTTGAAGTTGTTATAGTTCTTAATAATTCAATAAACATTGTCTCTTAATCTTTCACCCTAACCTTGCTATAATCGTGAAAAGGTAACTTAGACAAGGTATAATAGGTTCAGTTTAGAAATAAAGAGAAAGTGGGGATTAGTGACTTGACTAAGGTTATAAACAATCAATGAAAGGCAGATTCATAGCTGAGTTTTCTATCTAGGGATGTTAACTGGCTTTAAGAATGACCAGTAGAACATGAAATGACTGGCAAACATAGTTACTAAAGAATATTTTATAGTTACAATAAAATTATTAACTTGATATCAGTTATTTTTCTCCAATTTTCATTATTTTTGAACTTCAAGGATCAAAGAGGGGTTAAACAAACAGGTTTCTCTCATATAATATCTAAGAACTGGGTCTTAAATTCGGTGTGTCTACCTTCACCCACAGGTAGAAAAGACTTAGAAATGACTTCATACTATTATCAATGACTTCTCGCTTTCCTTCATGTCCAGTGCTTGGGAACTGTAGACAAGGTCTGTTCTCCAGAGCTTGGCAAGTGTTACTCAAGTTTATTCCCAACGATGTAGTAGAAAATGTGACACAGGAAGTTGGACAGCATTCTATTTCACAAAAGAGTCTATACACAATCATGAGCATTACATGAGATAGATGTAGCAAACTGAAAGAGCACACAAGCAAATAAAGGAAAGATCAAAAGAGAGATATGAGGCAGCCACATTCCACGCTTTGCTCTTGAAAATTTAAATGAATACTCCTTGAGAGTAAACTACAAAATGCTAACCTTGAAGTATTGAGTGGCAGGAAGAATTATGGGTTATTGTACTGTCAAAATGCCAGACAGCTGTATGTTGAGTTGCTGCGTTATTTAGACAATCAGAAACTTGGAAGCTAATGTGACATATTTTTTCCAGTGTGAAAGCTCTTGACATGCATCACGATAATTTCGAAAGGGACAAAATGTTCTATAAAAAACATGGTGCCTTTAGGAGTTGGCCTTATACGTAGAACAGCCCAACTACAAGAAGCATTTGTGTGTGGGTCACAGGAAAGAGGACATCAACAATTCCAATTATTTAGGAGGTGAGCATTACTTTCTCTGTGACTTAGTCCAAAAGGTGGCAGCCATGGGCAGCCTGGGGCACTCCACTGGACTCTTTCCTTTCATTCTTGGCATCTGAAAAAAATCTCCCCAGGATCAGCTGCCTGACAGCAGCCTGAGCTGTGCTCTGTGAAGCCCTACGAAAGACAGGAGAATCTCTCAGCTTGGTCCAGCCATATGGCAATCATCTCTAAAGATCGCTGCCAGAGACTGAGGCACTGCAAACCCAGGGTGGAGATGAAACTGTGATTTCGCCTCTGTTCGCTTCAAGTTAGTTTACTTCTCATGTGTATTCTGGATTAGTTTACAGAGAAGTTTAAATAGACTGAAGTCACAGCCATTTAAGGAAACTCCCAGCTTTGGATCCCAGATGGGCTGTCAGTATGTAAAAATCAGAGTAGAAAGGAGAACATGATTGGCTGTGCTTTAAATGCCGCTTTCAATACTTTCAACAATATGCAAACATTATTGGGAGGATTAACACATTCAGGCTGTAATCAATCATATATAAAACTTGGGTGACTGGAAGTATGAGGAACTGGTTTTGATGAGGAGCAGTATGGCATAGTTCTGGGGTCTGGGAGTGGGAGAGGGCATATGGGATAAGCAAATAGATAAAGCCAGAGAAGAAGTATTAGAGCTCAGTAGTGTTAATACTGATACAAAGGTCCCATGGAGATGCTTTGCATAAATTGTTCTTTTCATCTATTGATTTCTTTTTCATGTAAGGGAGAAGAGAGAAAAAAGGGTCAAAGTCTGAGGGCACAAGGTGAGTATTTTAACAAGCCCGAGCATCAGTAGTACAAGTTCTATCCGGAAGTGGCAGTTAGTGGGCAGAAATGTGGGCCCGGGGTCAACTACACCAGTCAACTGCACCACTTACCATAGGCAAATTAGTTAGCCACTGTCTTTTTCCTGAAAAATTGGGGACAACAATATCTTAAACATTAAATCTTAAACAATTTCAGGATTTTATGGGTGAATACAGGTTAATGACTTAAAACAGTCCCTGCTGGACGATGATAATTCATTTCTTCAAATGTTAGCATCTTCTACCCTATCTTCATTTTTGCCTTTTCTTCCTTCTTCCTCTCTTTCTCTTCCTTCAGGCTAACCAGCCGCACTCAACCCTGGAAATTGCTACCAGGAGGAAAATGGGAGCCCCGAGCACATTTCTAGGATGACAAAGCAACTGTGAATTTCAGAGCTTCGGAATCACGTACACAGGAAGAGGTCAGCACTCAACAGACCACTCCAGGTAACAAAACTATCACTTGAAGGAACAGGAACCACTTAAACTGAGATGCAATCATCTGTAATCTTCTATAAGAGTTTTAGGAAAAGACAGTATCTTCTTTTTCTACTACCTTATTAATTTTTATTTTTATTTGACAGCTAACCTAAATGCTAAGATAATACACTAGATTAGCTTGTGAATACTTAAAAACTGAGATGAAGTCAGAGAATAATACTAGTGAGTGAATGGACTTGGAGTCTACTCTTATAGCTGTGCACAGATATCACTACTCAGGTAATATCAGGCATAGTTGGGGTCTTTTGCCTTTGCCACACAGGAAAATTTCCCCCTTGTCCCTAGGGTACCAGGAGAGACACTCAGACCTTCAGGTGAGAAACTAACTCTGTAAATTCCTCATAAACTTAGAAAAGAGAGTCCAAGTCTGACAGAACATAAATAGCCCCCTTTTCTAGTACCATTTCCCTGTGAATCTAGAAACATCAGTAAATTAGCATGGTAGGTGAGTTTATTGGGAATGTGTTTTTATGAATCATTGTAGTTCAATCCTTACTTAATAAATGTATGAAGAGAATTCTAGACATTTGATCTACTCAACTCCATTAATTCTTGCTATAGTAGAGTTATTTAAAAAATGGATAGAAGTCAGGTCTATATTGGATAGGAAAAATAACTCTCCCCTTCTGCCTAAATGATATATGCCAGGAGGATTGGACTCTAACTTTCCCTTACTACTTTGAAAGCAATTCTTTATTTGTGATAGATAGAGGATGCATCTTTGCTACCCCCTATGAACAACATCGTAAGTCCATAGAAGGATATTCAGAATGCCTTCCCCAAATGAAAATTAGCTGCCCATGCCACAAAAAAAAAGGAGTTGCAAAGAAATCAGACTTACTAATTAGACACCTATGGGAAAATACGGAACTGAACATGATCAGACACAAGCCTCCTTTACTTCATGATCCCTAAACTTCAAGATTCTTGAGATTCCTTTCTGTTACTCCGTGCTATGATTTCATGACCTTTAATTAGATGCTTCTTGATTGTGCACTGACACTTTGATTTATTTATCAGTACAATTCTACCTATGTAAAATAATATAATATATGTTCTTATTAATAAACCAAGAAAGAATGGTAATATACATAATGATTTTTTCCACATAAAAATTTTTAACAGTAATTATATTGGGAAAAGAAGTGAGCATTGTTCACTTCCACTAAAATCCCTTTTCACCTCTGTTAGCCTTCTCACAGCACTATTATATTTATATTTATTTATTTTTTAATATTTAGGGGAAAAGTCCTAAATAATTCTTAGGTGGTCTTCAAAAAATAAATGAAATGAAATGAATATATACAAGAAACCCAAAGGGACTTACACAAATAGAATATCCTATGTTCATTGATAGGAAGACTAAATATAGTGAAAATATAATATTACTGGCATATTGTAGTATTCTATAAATAGTACTATATAAATCAATGCAATGTCTATCAAATCCAGCACAAAAAGAAATAGAAAAGCTAATTATCAATTTATTTAGTATAAACCAAATATGATTATAAAACAAAAGTAACTAGGAGTCCTTTCACTCTCTGATTTCAAAACCTATTATATAGCCATGGTAATAAAAACAGTTTGGTAATGTTATGATGATAGATCTGCAGACCAGAAATTAGAAATTAGAAATTAGACAAGTAGATTAGAAAAGAGAACCTAGAAATAAAATGAAGGACCTGATATTTGATAAATTACAAAGGCACATTAAATGGGGGAAGTCTTTTCAAAACATGGTGCTGGAAAAACTGGAACTCCATCTGCAGAAGGAATGAAACAGAATCCATACGGTTTACTAGGTATAGAAATAAAATCAAGATGGAACAAAGGTCTAAATATAAACCTTGGAGTCATAAAGATCATCAATTAAAAATAAGAATAAGCTCACGAACCCTAATATAAGACATAAATACACTACAAAATATAATTAAGACAAAATAGAGGACTAAGGCCTTCAAAAACATTTAAATGCAATGAAAGATTTCATCAAAAGAGTAAAAAGAGATATAGCAGTTTGGGGAAAAAACATTTGGCAATGATACATCAGATGAAGAGCTAATTTCAAAGATCAAAAGAAAACAATTTAAAAAGAAAAGTACAAGTAGCCCAATCATGACAAGAATAGACAAGTTACTAAAGATGACATTAAGAAATGTTCACATTCGCTAGTCATAAGAAGACTACAAATTAAAACCACAGAGTGATTCCACCTCATCCCAACACACTTAGGAAAAAAAAATAAGGGGAAAAATCTGAAGAGGATGTGGCGAGATTGGGATACTCATTACTGGCAGAATTGTACAAAACAGTATGAACTTCCTTAAACAAATGCAAATACAAATGCCTGATGATCGTGCAAGCTCTCTGTTTGCTATGCACCTAAAGTAATAAAGGGAAACATGAACCGCTATATGCATACCCATTTCAGCAATTTCTATGACAGAAGAATAAGCAAATGAGACATACACATCTTTAAAAAACAATGACAAAACTGCTAAACACCTTATGACATGGATAAAATTGAAAGATAAACTCAGACAAGTTAGTCTCTTAAAGATAACTATTTAATTATTATAAAGGAAATGGTTTTCACATGAAAGGGAAAGATCTGAAGACTACTGTGAGGCTTTACAGGGAGGTAAAGAGGAAGAGTGAATGGAGGAGGAGAAGGAACCCTATATGCAGGAAGTTTACTGGGATACTGTCATTGTTTTGTTCTGATGGGCTGTGGAACTACATATATTTTTCTTTTTATGTAGGATATGACAGAAATAAAAGGAAAAAATAATAAAAAGAATGCATTTAATTTTATTTTTTTTAAAGAGCCCAGGATCACAGCCTTAAAAATTCTCCAGATTGTTAATCAGATCTAAACACTTCTCTGAGAGCTTTTAAAAGAAGAAAAAGTAAAATTGATATTTATTTCTTTTGTGACCCTCAATTTAGTTTCAAACAAAACAAAAACAAAATGAGATGCATATCCATTATAGTATTTTAAGAGATTAGTTGCTCAGAGTAGATTCCATTATGAATATGATTATATTATATTAGATAATATCAAGGGGGCTTATTAGGTCTTAACTGCTAAAACATCAAAAATCCTGACCCAGTCAAACTGACACAAAACCTTAATGATCACTTTCTCTAATCTCCAGCTTGCATAATCTCTACCAATCTATCTTTACCTTCCATTCAGATTGATTGTTGAATGCCTCAACTATTTTCTTTTTCAACTATGCTTTTGAATTCTAGAATTTCTATTCAGTTCTTTTCAAAGCAGTTGTACTTTTATCTTTATTCATATTCTCTACTTTTATTTCTTTAATTATGACTTTTTCAGTTCTATGACTATATTTATAATGACTACTTTGAAGTATTTTTTGGTTGTATACATCTTCTGGTCACTTTCATAGACAGTTTGTCTTGCGTGCTTATTGTTCAAATTATAGACCATACTTTCCTGTTTCAGGCATATTTCTTAATTTTTTGTTGGAAACTGAGCATTTTAGAGTATATTGAGAATACTTCAAAAGTATTGCTATACAATCATAGAAATATTTATTAAGTAATCATAATAAAATGGGAAACTATTATTACATTGATGTCTAAATACTTCTAAAGGTGGTGTTTCCAATTCTCTAGCCCTTTTCCCAATAATTATGTGTTCATCAATTTATGTCACGTCAAAATGACAGTTTTGGCAATCTAGAGAGACTGAAATTGTGGTTATGTTCAATGTTATTTGAGTTTAGGGAGCAAAAGAAAATCTAAAGAAAAAAGATTAGGGCTACAGGCTGGGTTGAGCAAGGTTTTCTAACAAAATCCTCTAGAGACAAGAAAGCACATTGTCATGATGGAAAGGAAAAAAGTTCCTTGATGTAACTTTTTTTTTCTCACCAATGCAATTTTCAATTTTCTTGAAATTCCTACATAATATGAAATATGCTCCCATGATTTTCCTGTGATCTTCAAGAATATCTATCAAAATTATCTCTGTGGAACCCCAAATCACCCTCACTATACTCTCTGTATCTTGAATTTAACTGGCACAAAACATCTTTCTAGAAACCACTATTTTTGAGGGAACCATTTTTTTAAGGAACTCCGATGAGAGAAAGATTAGGTTTTCTACTCCTGTAAAGAATCATAGTCTTAGAATCCAAGGGTCAGATCTAGTCCATTCCATAGGGTTGGTATTGACTTAATGGCAGTGAACATGAGACAATGATAGGTGTATTATGGGGAAAAAATGTGTCTACAGCCATTCATTGATTATAGAAATTTATCTAAGTATGTTTTCTTTAGAATAAGTCTGTCCATTGTGAACTGAACCATAGTAGCAATGCTATTTTTTTAACTTTTCCTCCAATTTTAACTACTTTGGTACAAGCTCCCTAATCTGGCTGGTTATTACAGTTTGCTTATATTATTATAGTGGTAGGATCAATTATTCTTTTTCATTATACTGATGTTTATACATGACCACATTCCTACCTCTGAAGTGCTGAATGTCTAAAGCTTTTCCTTGGATAGACCAACTTTGGATATGTCCACACTCACTTTGGAGTCATAGTGGTAAGGGTCTCTTCCTTATTTCCCATGACCACAATTAGCTGTCAAACTCCCTCAATTCCTAGGTGACAGATCTATTGTTTCCAAGAATATTCTGGCACATAATCACCCAGTCAGATGGTGGCTCCCTTAAAGACAAAATTTTTGAGCTCCACGCTTGATATTTCTTCTGATCCCCAAAAGTTTCCTTCCTAATGAATTGTCGTATTCATTATTTCTCAACCGCAAACTGGTCTTTCTCTCGACTATGCACAGCCATAGAGCTAATTCTGACTCAAAATGGCATAATAGGACAGAGCAGAAGTGCCCCAGTGAGTTTCTGCATTCCCTATAAATCTTAATGGAAGTAGAAAGTCTTATCTTCATCCTGAGGGACAGCTGGGGGTTCCAAATCGTGATTTTGTAGTTAGCAGCGCAATGTGTAACGTATTCCTTTACCAGAGCTCCCACCTACAGTCTAACTTTTACTAAATCTACTGAATTGCTTGTCTTCACGGTCTCTGCTGTTCTTGAAAACACCCTTCAGTATAGCCTGCTCTGTGTTCTGTCCAAACGGCTGACTGTGCTGTCACCAGCCCAGTGGATCACCACCACTACACCAGCAGGCTTCCTTTGGTGAGAGATTATGAATGATCTCTTTTATGGTTTGCTTCTCTGCACAGGACACATCTCTGATCCAGAATTTGGATAATGGAAAGCAACGCTCTGACTGATATGGCACATTCTAGGAACTAGGTAGCTTGATGTTCTCTTGGGTCACTTCTCCTGGCATGGACCCTCTGTTAATGAGCCAAAACGTGGAAAAGAGGGATCCCAGTGTTCCCAATTCACAGTCTCCATGGCAAAGCCTCCATTCCTGGACTGGAAGTTGAGAAGAAAAACAGGAAACCCCCACCACTTGCTAAGGACTTAATTTTCACAAAAGACAGCTGGAAAGAGGATGAGGCGTACTGATGAATGTATGGGTAAAGAAACCTATGCACTGCTCCTCCCAACCCTGACTGGGAGTGAGAGGGAGAAGGAGAGCCATGAATGTGACTGCGGCAGCTTCAAATAGAATCTCTATGTTGCTAAAGTGGGAGGGAAGTGGGAAGGAGTGAACATGTTTCAATTTCCCGTGACTTTTCTTACTAAATTTTCATTGATTGTCTTTAATAGATACTTCTTCATTTGTTATTGATCTACAAACCTTTTAAAAGATATTAAGTGATTGTTTTATATATGCTACCTATGTACATAATCTAGATCCCTATAAATGGGTATATCTACTTATCTGCATATATTTTGTTCCCATCCCACAATCACACTCTTGCCCTAACCAGATTGCCTCTTTAGAAGCCATGGACATGATTAGGAGAAGAAGCTACTTTAGATAATCCTAAATCTCTACTGCTTATCCCCATGGCAATTTTGCTAAGTATTAACTCCATTTTACAGATGCGAACCCAGGTTCCAGACAAGCCAATGACTGTCATCGATAGGCAGACTTAGACAGACTCTAAATCAGATTCCCTAATTATTAGACGTACACCTCCCTGTACCCACAGTCACTGACCCATACACTCTCTAGAACGCTTCCTTTCCTACTGTCTCCAGAAGTCTGTCTCAAAAACTCAGTCATTCAATCAATCCTGACTCCTGGAGACCCGGCAGGACAAGGTAGAACCATCCCTGTGGGTTTCCCAGACTGCAATTCTTTATGGAAGTAGATAGCCCCATCTTTCTCCTGCCCAGAGTCTTACAGACCTATAATCTTCCAGCCTTAATATTCCCCACACCTCTTCTGTAGCTCCCAGCAGCCTCTAGCATTTTTCAAGCAGAGTTCACCAAACAGTACCATTTCTTCTTTATTATCTACACAAATATTCTTAATTATTTTTCCTCCAACCCAAAGTACTTGTTTTTTATTTATGGGTGTAAATATAAAGCCAGCAGGGCTCATATTTTATAGGGAGCCATTCCAATAGCATCTAGAGTCTCCCAAATGTGAGGAGCAGGAAAACTGATTCTCTGCCCATTTCATTATAAAGGGGTTTTACCATAAATATTAGAATTTGAATTCTACCCAAGTAATGCATTAATAGATACTAAACCATTAATAATTTCTGTACTTTTTCATAAATGGGCAAAGTTCAATAAATAAACTATATCTCTTTCACAGCAGAGCAGGGTTAACAAGGACGAAGGAGATTTCAAAGACAAACTACTACTCAGGGCTGCCAGGAGGTAAGATTCATAATGAAACTGCAAATTCTGGGGAACCATTTTTTATCTGTCCACCATGGCAAGGATCTAAAATTAAATGCTAAGCAGAAATCCTTCTTGGAATCTGACACACAGCAGTTCAGGTAAACAATTTCTAAAATTAAAACCAGATTTTGGATAATAAATAGTTCATGCGTGGATCTTACTGATAACCGACAACCCTCCAAGATCAATCAGAGGCTTGAGTCTGACAACACCTTTTTAAATTAGGCCACATGATTCACTACAATACTTCATCATGTGCTGGCTGTCTTAATGAAGGGCAGTAATGGATCTCTTTGTACCCCTTACCACAGGAGGGCCCAACACCTCTCAGCTAATTATACCGTCAGCCTGGGGAAGCAGGTAAGCCGGGGAGGAGGAGTGGGCAGAATGCTGGGATCAGGTTAGATTTCACCATAATGCTTACTTCCCTGGCACTTACTTTTCACCCATGTTTACTGGCTTCTCCCAGGACACATGCTCGACCCACCTGCAACTGTCGCAGAGTCCTAGGAGCCTGGATTAGAGACATCAGATAGCAAAAGAGAAAGCAGCCCATGGGGCAAAAGAGGTAATTCAAGCATCACTATTCTCAGCTGTCCACATCTGGAGAGTTCCCAGACAATGTTCGTGCCGCCCTTTCTTCATCTCAAAGGTGGACATGAAAACACCTCCCTACCTTACTTCATAGGACTGCAGTAAAGACGAACAGGAAAGTACATAAAGATACAGTCTATAACTTTTAAACACTTATTTTATTATTAATAAGAAATTATTATATATTATTATTATTTTATTCGGCAAAATTTACGCTCCCTTGCATGTCATGATGTACATGCATGACATCCATGCATGTCATGGATGCAGAATACATCCATGTCTAGAACGGACAAGGCTCTGCTTTTTGGCTTGCATGGCCATGTTAATGAAGAGAGATGGGCTTCCTACGTAAGGCCTAAGAGCTGTTCAGGAGCTTAGATGAGGGTCAGGGAGCTCGGGGGGAGGAGGGCCATAATTTTAAGGAGGGAGGTCAGGGCAGGCCTCCATGAGGGCAAACTTTCCAACAAGATGTACAAAAGGGAAGAGAGTGCACTGCATAAATAAAAGTACTGAGATCGAGAAAGAAGGAGCATGAAGGAAAAAGATCCCTAAGTGATGTGAGTGATTGCAAGGAAAGAGTGGAAGGAGAGCTCTGGGCACTGTGGAAAGGAGGGGGTCTCCCATTACACCATTTGAAGATTTTAGTCTTTGGGAGGTTTTCATCACAGACGTGGCCGGACAGTAATGGACTTCCACTTTCAGAGGAGCACTCCAACTACTATTCTAGAAATAGCCATTAGAAATGAATATTATCATCATAGCATATTAATATGATTGTTACTGTTATTCTAATATTTTACTCTGATCTAATGTGAATCTGGGTCTGAAGGGAGGGTGGTAAAAGGAGTTTTTGCAGGCTTTTTTTCTTACATTCTCAAAACAATTAAGCCAGGGTGAATTGAGAAAGAGAAAGAGAAGCCAGTTATGGTCAAGTGAAGCCCGTGTAGACTAAGGGAAAGCCTCAGACACCTGGACCTGTCTCTGTGGAGAGTTGTAGAACACTAAAGGGAAACCACCCCATCTTTCCCCCAAAAGAGACAACAAAAAACCAAGCCAATTCCTACTCATGGCAAGCTTCAGCACAAAGCAGAACTAGAGAGGATCGCCTAGACTGTAACTTTTTATGTGAGTTGGAAGCTTTAATTTTTTTCCTTGTGGAGCAGTTTGTGGTGGACGCGAAATGCCGACTTTGTTGTTAGCAGCCCAACGCTAACCTATTGTGCCATGAGGACTCCCTGTGGGAAAATAACCCATCTTTCCCCAAATCCCATGTCTTTCTTGCTGTCAGTGAAGCAGCACATAGCCTTAAGCTTTTCATGCCTGGGGCCTATTTCTTGATTAAAAATGAAAGCAAAAATTTCTTTTAAAAAGGGAAGGCTAGGCTGTAGGCCTTGGACCATATAATAGAAGAGTTTGGAGTCAGCACAGTGGCAAACACAACATCATAAGAAAAGCCATCTCATCTCTGTTTCAGAACAGAAAATGATGCTAAGGTCATTCCATTAGTGATCGCCGCTGCTTTTAAATGAAACACATATAACCTCTATCCAATTAATGAAAGTATCCAGCAATTCTCACCGAAGCTAATGCTGAATGAATGTTTAAACCTTGCTCATTCACTAGCTCCTGGCACTATATTTCAAAATCTTAAAAGCACATGCTAGTTCTTGAGTAGAGAAAATTATGACTCAGCAGTCTTTTTTTTTTTTTTCAATGTCTGGAAGGTTGGCATTTTTCTTGAATCTGGGCATAGGTGAACCGCACTCCCTCTCTGGACTTCTGCTACTTCTGCAAAGAACAGCAGGACAACATACAATGCAGCCAGAGTTCAGTCTCCTCATCTACCCACAGAGAACAGACTGGTGATGACACAGACTTTAGTCACGCACACAGTACAGTCTCAGGGGTTGTAGAGACTTCCCTCCACTTTGAATCTGTGTGCTGCGTCCTTGCTGCTAATTAAATCATCCCAGTGTAACCAGCTTCCTGAGAGATTGATGATAGAGGGAACAGCAACTTCTCTTCGGTTTTACCTCTTGAAGTTTCTTCACCAATAAATGATATAGATCAGGTAGAATGGAGAAGCCTGGATAAAATTATCTCTGTCAATCTCACAGGTTTATAATGCTACTCAAGATGATTTATGAAGATACATGGTTACTTAATTTAAGATATTTTTGAAAAGTGATCCCCCTTTTAATTCTTTCTGTTCTTTTGAACATAACAGAATGAATGTTTCAGTCTGGAGCTAATATGTATTTAACATTTCTCTTAAAAGTTAATTTTCTTTCATTTTTTGGTCATTTTTACAACTCATCACAATCCATCCATCCATCCATTGTATGTCAAGCACATTTGTATATTTGCTGCCTTCATCATTCTCAAAACATTTGCTTTCTATATAAACCTCTTGGTATCAGCTCCTTGTTTCCCCCTCCCACCCACTCCTCCCTCCCTCATGAACCTTTAATAACTTATAAATTATCATTATATCATATCTCACACTGTCCAACGTCTCCCTTCACCCACTCCCATGTTGTCTGTACCCCAGGGAGGAGCTTAAATGTAGATCCTTTTCATTCATTCCCCCTTTTTCACTCCACCTTCCCTCCACCCTCCCAGTGTTGCCACTCTCACCACTGGTCCTGAAGGGATCATCTGTCCTGGATTCCCTGTGTTTCAGGTTCCTATCTGTACCAGTGTACATCCTCTGGTGTAGCCATTTTGGTAAGGTAGAATTGGGATCAACATAGTGGGGGTGCGTAGGTAGAGGAAGGATTGAAGGACTAGAGGAAAGTTGCACATTTCATCATTGCTACCCTGCACGCTGACTGACTCATAAGGAGACTCTGCTTACCTACAGAAAAGCTAATTTTCATAGTAAAGAAATCAGTGTTTGCATTCAAAGGCGATTATTGTTCCTGTATTAATTTGTTTCATTGTACTTATTTCTCTAGAAACTTCTACTTATTAAAAGGAATGTTGTCCTTCTCTTTATGATATTTACAAAGAATTTTCTTGGAAAATTAGTCAACTTAGAGAAGGTTCTATTAATCTTGGGCCCAGATAATTATTGTGGGCCCTATATTTGGGCTCGAGTTGTAGCATCCATGGTCTCAAGTATTTCAAACAAGTGGCACCTCCCATCTACATTGTGATAATCAAAAAAAGGTCTCCAGACATTTCCAGATGTAACAAAGAGGAGAGAGACATGATCACCCCAAACAGTGTTTGTTTTTTAATTTTAAAATCAAGCTGAAAAATCAAAACATTATATTCCATAGACAAGGGAGGTTGTGTTAAACCTTCAATTCATGGAATTCATGGAATTCATGGAATGATTCGTAAAAAGTAATCTTCTTCCACAGAGCTTGCTGGAAATAACAGCCATGTCTCCCGTCATGTCCTACCAGTTTTCCACCACTGTGTCCTACTTTCCATCAATGTGCCATACTTTCTATCAATGTGTCACACTGGGGTGGTTTGTGTGTTGTTATAATGCCAGAAGATATGCAGTCATGGGAGATATATTTCAGTTTGGCTTCCAGAATAAGACAAACTAGGAAGCATGATCTGGATATATAATTCTAAAAATTAGCCAATGAAATCTTATGAATCACAACAGAGTAAGGTCCAATATAAATCTAGAAGATGAGTACCTAGAAAATGAGCCCCCAATGACTAATTTGAGTCATTAAAAGCCACAAGGAAGATTAAAAATGAACTTAAAAATGCCAACCTTTGTGAAGACAGCACTAGACCGGGTAAAGCTTGGGTGTGTTGAGTTACAGCTAACTCAGTCACCAATAATAACAATAAAAGCCGCATCTCCTTCTGGGCTTTTCAGATGAGTCAACCAATGAATGTCCAATTTTTCCTAACTTCAGATGCTATTTGCTTGGTGCCACACACCTTCTTGTTGGCTTTTTCTCCAAATTGCTTACTTTGTGCAATTCACCTTACTCTTCTTACTCAATGGTTTGTCTTCCTTACATACTTCGTCAGTATTCTTTCTCACAATCAGGGATAGGAATTATGCAAGAAAAATACGCGCATGCCTCATGTCTCCTCCGCTCTAACATGGAAATTCCTTTATAAAAGAGCCCTATCCAACCACCCCCAGTGTGTATCTGCACGCTGTGGTGTTGTGTTCAGTATTAATCTCAAAGATAGTGAAGAGGATCATCCCCATTAACATGGACGGATTTACAATAAATCCTTTGGACTTGGAACTTGACATTTTATGAGCTGAGCATCAGTAAGGCTGAGCATTGGGCATAGGCTGAGAAAAGAACTTCCCATCTTATGTTCTTGAGGCAACCACCCCCCAACCCAGGGAGTGGAAAGAAAACAGTTGCAATTTTGTTTAACACTGTTACTGTTTCAAAATGTAACAAGCATTCCAAAAATGAAGAGCCCCTGACTGTGACCTTCAGCACTGCCTAGGAAGACACTTTGGTCAGAACGCCACATGAGCCCTTTATATGGATGTGGAGAAAGTTCACTCCCTCTCAGGTTGACACCCTCCCCTGATTGCCTACAAAGGGATGAACAAAAAAGGCATAGGAGGTTTCAGCCCAGACTAGGTGAAGGAGGCTCTTCATGTGCTCACCTGCCCTCCAACCATGGCTCCAGACCAGGAATGTGGCTATTCCTCTCAGCAGCCTTGGCAGGCATCCTCTGTCCATGCTCTAAGGCCATGGGGAGGAGAAAATGTCTGCTCATTGATCTTACCCATCTTTTTTCACTTTTAAGATGATAGCCACTACCTACGAAATAAAGCACAGCTCTTCCGGGTGCTAGCCTGGATGTCCTCCCTGCAGGGTGATGATTCCTGGGAAATCTAGGTGGCTTTCTCCCAGCAGTCAACATTGTTCCTAGCAGCACTGCTGACACTTAGGGTCCTCTTGCTGAAAGGTGACGGAGCTCAGCAACAAGCTGGCCCGATGGTGAGGTTGTTTAAGGCAAGCCCTGTCCAACACATTGACAGTATCACAGGGTCTTGCAAAACATTCCCAGCACCCAGTAAGGTTCCCTCCCTGAGTCCCACCCTTAGTCCCACAATTGCCTGGCCTATTCTATTCTCTGCATGAAAACAACAATGGGGAAAGGGGTGTAGGATGGGGAAAAAACCCTCAGTAGCATCATACATGTTTCTGAGATACAGATCTATGCATGTGGAAGACACACAACATGTACAAAACATGCATATATGCTGCTGAATTAACTGTAACTATTGGTAGCATCGTGTTTGGGATAAGTTTGGGAAGTAGATTGCCAGACCTTAGTACCAGTGTACCAACCATGGACTCTGCATATGAACACACACACACACACACACACACACTGTATTTTAAAACACCTATCTTCTACATGTAAATGAGAAGCCAGGAAAAATAGAAAAAGCTTGTGAGATATACACGCTACACTTCTACACCCCAATCAAGCAATTCAATGCAATTCAAGCATTTAAATACACTGTTTTTAAATACAGAATTTTAAATATTAACTGTAGATCACTGGATTTCTAACTGCAGCTAAGAATTCTTTATAATGTCCACCCTCTTAAAGAACATCCAATTGTGGCTCTAAGGTTGTTTCTCAGTGTAATTAATCAAAAGTGGTATAAAAAGAGAAAAATTACTTTCTATCTTCGTTTCTTCCTGGTGAAATTAGATGGTAGGTCATGCGAAAAAGTTCAGAGAACTGAGTGCAGCTGCGGAGTTCCTACTGTCCATTACAGGAAAAATGTTGATGGGATAAGCCATCCCCCCCACCCTCGCTCTCTTTGGGAATAGGCCCTACCATAAACATGTGCCTTCACCTCTTGCCCTACCTGCCATGTCCGTATTCTAATGGGGACTTTCTGCAGTCTAACTCAAATGAATGAAGAGAGAATGTATACACATTAGGGGACAAGAACACTTTTCCTGCTCTCCCAAACTCCAGCCTTTCTTTCAGTCATAGAGTATCCAACCAGTGCTTCCTGGGACATTTTCAGGCGTAAACTCTGTTTACATTGTTGTCTATAAAAAAATTCAGAATCAAATCTCAATGATTTTTTTAAAGTTGCATTTTATTTAGCATCGGCATGGCTCCATGTCTATACTAAAGACTTCATATGCATGATCTCATCGTTCGCAAAACTATAGCCTATAAAGTAGGTGCTATTTTATACCTCTTTTGCAGGTAAGAAACTGAGGTTCTGGTCAGAAAGGTTAAGTAGTATGCCAAATAACATCCAATAAGTAAGCAGCGGGCCTCTTCTCTATACATTGTGGTGGTCAAGTGCTCATGTCAAGTTCATGACTGGAAGTCTAGGGGCAGAGTCTACCCTGTCAAACTGGAGACAGCCAATGTGACCTTTGTGGGGCATGGCTTTCTCTGAGAATTCTGGGGAATGTTTTCTACACACCCACCCATACCCCCTCCCCATGGAGGTGAGAGACTATAGATTCCGTCCCTTGGAGATGCTCTACTGACAAGACACATGGTTGACTCCCTGTGAGACATCCTAGAGAAGTCACATGGGCTTACCCTGAAGGAACCAGATCTCAGAACCCAGAAAAGCAATGCAAAGACTCCTGCCAGTGCTGAGCTGCTTAAGAAGCCACAGGGAGGTCCCTGTCAGTGCTGAGATGCTTCTACCACCACTGGGTACACAAGACGCTACACCTACTGACTTGCGATTGTCCTGGCATCATTGCATGTACTTTGTGAATCTGAAGAGTACTTATGGACTGGTATTGGACATATGGGCTAATATCAGACTCATGGCCTTGGACTAGGCTGGGTTGGGATGCTTTTTCAATGTTCCATTCCTCTTGGATATAAATCTCTCCCTTATATACATGTGCGTGTTTATGAATTTGTTTCTCTAGTCCACCCAGACTAACACAATGGTACTGTTCCCAATAGATGATAAAAGACTAATTGAGCTGAAGACGAACCAAAAATTAGCTACATTTTTATCAAGAGTAGTTGATACCTGCTGACAACATGTCCTCCTTCGAATCTTTCAGACTTGAGAGTTCTCAGCAGTGAGGAAGAAAGGAAAGTGACTGCAGAGATAAAGGAAAGCAATGGAGTTCTCTAATTTTTCCTAACAACTTCTAAGTAAACCACTTTTGCAAAAACTATCAGATGTTCAGGGCACAACTCCTACCTTCCAGGTTCTTATAATTTTGTGTAATGGATTGATACTACTCATTGGGATGCTAACCACAAGGTTAGCCATTCAAAACCACCAGGTGCTCCTCAGAAGGAAAAAAAAGTTCTACTGCTCTTAACAGTTAGTCTCAGAAACCCACAGGGGTAGTTCTATCCTGTCCTGTAGGGTCTCGAATTGACTCAATGGCAGTGAGTTGGGTTTGGAGATAGAAATGGACAGACGTGAAAGACACAAGTAAAGTGAAGGAAACCCATATATGGGACAGATTCTTTGTGCTTACCAGGAAGTCAGAAGATGAATACCAATGACATCACACCAGCAGTGTGAGATGGTCCCGAATGGCTTTGAAATATGGGAAGGCTAGGGGTCAAATTTAGTTGTGTTATTTACTAGCTACATGATCTTGGCATGTGTGTTTACATCTAGTGGGACACTAATTAATGACCTGAAATGACCACACTTTAGCTAGATATTCCTTAAACCCACCTTCAGGGACCCAAGAGGGAGCACAGGCAAAGGCAGTGTAAATGTTTCTTCTTCCCCCTTCTCACAAGGACACCAATGAATTTCATAGTTGCAGTAACCCATCTTAACAAAACGATCTAATCAGTATAAAAAGTGACACACCTTCAGTGGATCCTTTCTTGTGCAGGTTGGCATCTGCTGGAAGCAGTACTGCTGTCTAGGTTTACAAGCTTCCCAAGACAAATAAACTGAAATCTCTCAGAGTAGGTCCAGGTCACCAGTTAGGAATCTCAGATTCTACGTCGAGGGAATCGCTCCCTCTTTGAAGCTTGTACCCAAACATCCTCTCTAATCCTCTCTGTCTCCTATACTGAAAATGGGCAGAGTACACCTATTTTACAGAGTTGTCAGAAGATAAATAATACCTATAAAATAT
Source organism: Nesogale talazaci (assembly GCA_004026705.1). Lineage (NCBI taxonomy): Eukaryota > Metazoa > Chordata > Mammalia > Afrosoricida > Tenrecidae > Nesogale > Nesogale talazaci. The sequence continues at coordinate 77,104 of PVJH01002922.1, forward strand.
TATAAGCTATGTGACAAGCCTATGTGAAGTGCTCAATGCTAGTTGGTGCCCTATCAGTATTGTACTCACCGCTAACTCACAGAATCCTTGTCACTTAAAATTACATTGGAATCATCATCTCACATAAAGAAAAAGATAGAAGTCAATGAGAGATTGAGAAAGTCTAAATTTTTCATTTAGTTGTTATAATCCCTCAGTTATTCTTATCTCTTTCAGCTGATACAAGCGAGACAAACTAAATGCTTTGGTTGTTGTTACTGCTAGGTGCCACAGAGTCTGTTCTGATCCGTTCTGATCCATATTGACCTTATAGACAACAGAACCAAACACTGCCCAGTCCTGCTCCATTCTCCTAATTGCTTCTATTCTTGAGCCCATGGTTGTAGCCACAGTGTCACTCCATCTCCTTGAGAGCCTTTCTCTAGCTCACTGCCACTCGACTTTACTGAACACAATGGCTTTCTCCCAATAGCATGTCCTAAATATGTAAGATGAAGTCTCACCATCCTTGCCTCTAAATAGCACTCTGAGGGGTTGTTCTTTTAGTGGCAGTCCATAGTACTTTCAATGTTCTCTACTAGCACCACAATTCAACTGCATCGATTTTCCTTTGGTCATCTTTATTCAATGTCCAACTTTCACACGCACAAAGCCATTGAAATAACCCAGTGAAAACTGGCTGTGATGTTTATGGGCTGAATTCCCACATTCCCCACATAGAGTATTATTCAGAATCTATGCTCTCTCTTGACTTCAAGTGGGAATGTTAGGGAGCCAGAAAAGAGACTGTGGCAGTCACCTAATCTGGTGTCAGTTTGAAGATTGAGAGTGTAGGGGGACAGTCTATCCTGTCAATCTGAAGATTGCCAATGAGATCTCTGGGTGGGCATGGTCTTCTCTTGAGAATTTCTTCTTGGAGGTGGAGACACTGTCTCTCTCAACTCATTTCCTTAGAGACACTCGACTGACAAGACTGACTTCCTAGTGCCTTGAGCCAGACAAGCCACATGGATGCAATCAGACCTCTGAAGCCGGAGGAGCCACTTGGAGACCCCTGGCAGTGCTTAGATGTTTACAACACCACTGGATCCAAAGACATTCTACCCTTCTGCCTTGTGAACATCTTACATTCGGCCTCATTGCATGTGTTTCATGAGAAGATTTTATAGACTAGTATCAGTCATAGGGGCTAATATTGGACTTATGATATTGGACTGGACTGGGTTGGAATGTTTTCTCAATGTTCAATTGCTCTTGGACATAAACTTCTCCCTTATATATATATGCATGTCTATGAATTTGTTTCTCTAGTCTAACACAGGAATTAAGGGGGTTGTCTCCCCAGATTCCTGCATAGGGTCACAACAAAGGGGTTGGAAAGAAATCAGACAACAATCATATCAATGCAAATGAGTGGGATCAGAGTAAAGACCCAAAGCCCATCTGTAGACAATTGGGCATCTCCTCACAGAAGTGTCTTAAGGAAGGGACAAATCAGCCAGGGTGCAGTGTAGCATCCACAAAACATGCACTATTCGTCTAGCTCTTTATGTTTCCCCACCCACCCCACCCCCAACTATCTTGACTCCATTTATACCTCACAAATCCCACTAGACTTGAACATGTACACTGGTACAGAGAAGAGCTCTGAACACATGGAATCTGGGACAGAAAAAACCCTAAGTAACAGTAATGGGAGTAGCAATGCCATGAGGGTAGGAGGAAGGAGGGGGATAAAGAAGGAACTGACTGCAAAGATCAATGTATAAAACAAAATCACCACCCACAGACATGCAGGTGAATAGAGACAGTGGACAGTGTAAGAGATGAAAAACTGTCATTTATAACTTATCAAGGGTTCACAAAGGTGCAGGGGAGGAGGGAGAGAGAAAAAGGAGCTGATACTAAGGGCTGAAGTACAAAGAAAATGTTTGGAAAATGATGATGGCAACATATGTACAAATATGGTAGATGCAAGTTATGTATGTATTACTCTAAGAGCTGTAAGAGTCCCCAATAAAATGATTTCTATATAAAAAAAGAAAATAAATCAGGCACCCATTGGTCACCTATGAAAAGATCCAGAACTGAACATGCCTAGGGGTACAATCCCCCTAAGTCAAGACAGAAGCCAACCTGGGCATACCGCATTAGGCACCAGCAACATGACATCACTCAGGTCCTCTTAAATGCAGCCAATACGACCAGTGAATTCCTTCCCCCATGTCTCTGTAGCCGGAGGAGAGAGAAGCCTGCCCTGGGAGGCTGAGCCCTCTGACTTTTCTCTTGCTGGGTGTGCTCTTGCAGGTCAGAGGGCAGCGGCGCACAATGGTCACCCAGGCAGGCCCAGGTTACGTTTTAGGTCGCTCTTTGGGATTTCCTGCTCCTAGTCCCTGAAATTTCCTCTGACTACCTGAAACTTCCCTTTTCCTCATAAAAGTCACTTGGCTTACAAATGCGTTCCAGCCGCGTACATTCTTTCAGCATGGCAAAGCAAGGACTGAGCTATACCACTCAAGATACCGAACAGAAACCGACTTGAAATGGAAACCAGGTAGTCTAGGAGAAAGAACCCATGATACGGTCAGGCTCTGCTCTCATTTAAATCACTGCCCGGTTACCTTGTGACTTCTGTGTCCTTGACTACTTACCTCTAGTCTCAGGTTTATCACAGGGAGAACAATACTTTCCCTGAAACACTGCTAGAAAGATCGAAAGGTAATGGAAGCAAGGAAATTACCTTAAGTAAATGCCTGCCACTGAGAAGGTTCTCCAAAAATGGAAGTTGCTACCCATCTACTCTTGCCCCGTTATTTGCCTGTAGTATTTCTTTCTTTTCTGTGCTGACTGAAGTTCTATATGAGGCAATCTCAGAGACTCTCAGTACTCGCCATAGGTGTCAGTATGGAAGGAACTTCTTTCGCCCCTATCTCCCACTACATATGAGACTGAACCAAACTCACTGGCATGGGCTTCCTTTCACTTCATGGTGACCCTGTAAGGGAGGTCGTAACTTACCTTGGAAGTTTCTGAGACCCTCTTTATGGGAGTAGATAGCCCTGCCTCCCTCCTGTAAAGTAAAGGCTCAAAAACATATGAAACATATTGCCTAATCAGAAGGAGCCCTTGTGAAGCAGAGGGTTACATTTTGGGCAGCTCACTGAAAGATCAGGAGTTCAAAACTTCCTATTGCTCTAATGGAGAATGATGGGGATTTGTAGTCTCAGAAACGTACAGGGCAGTTCTATTCTGTCTTATAGGGTCACTGAGTCACAATGGAAATGAAATTTTTAAAATCATAAGCCAAAGAAACGATTCCAGTAGAAGAGTGACTACAACACCTGAAAGCTTAACACCACAATGCAAAATTTCACTAGATGAAGTGGAGGACTATTTACCTTCTACTAATGAAAAAGGAAACGACTGCTGATAAAAAGATTGATAAGAGAACCATATATCCTCACAGTGACACTCCATGATGCTTGGCATACCTCCTGGCATGTAGCAGAGCTCAATAAATATTAAATAAGCTGCAAAGGGATATAATCTAGAAAGCATATTTAATGGATTAAAAAAAGCCAATCAGTGCACCAAAAAAATTCTACTAAAGTCAGAACTTATTTTGTTCAAAATGTAAAATAAATTGTATCAAATGTTTAAATTAAGAATATAAAAGTGAAAAAAGAATGAAAAAGGGCAGTATTTAAATAACAGTTTCTATAAACTGCAACATTGGAACATGTTGACATGCATGTAGCATCTTTGATGTTTGTGATTAGAACAGGAAGTTGAGCTTTCCATTTTTCTGAGTGTATAGTTTAAAACATAATGGGGGGAATTATACAAGGGAGTCTTCAAAGAATTCATTGAATAAATTCATTATCTTTTAATTCCATTTTTACAGACATTCTGAAACCCCCTCATTGCCACATGTATTGAGTTGATTAACTTTTATCAAAAGGTTAACATTAGAAAGAATATTGACTAGTTTCATACTGGTTGCTAAGCAACATTGCTTCTTCCCCCCAATGGTCTGGGAAAGAGGATTAAAAAAAGGGACGAAAATGAATAATGTTGGAAAAATAGGAAAGTGAAATTCAATGAATCATAAGGCACAATTTGCAGGAAGAGTAAAAGAAGAAATAATTCTTGCTGGATATACTAAGACATCAGTTGCTTTATGACATCACAAGAGTAACACATTACGCCTCCAGCTCCAAAGATAGAGAAGAAAGTGGAGGATGGATGTCCCTAGATTGCAGCATCTCACTGCTCATGTTCAGTTCATACTTGGCCAGAAATTCTCAGGGCACATGGATGACAGCAAGCTAACAGGCCATTATAGGTCATAAATTTCAACAACAACAAAAAAATCTATCAGGTCCAAGAGGCCCAACCAAACTGTACCTACTGTAGTTCATTATCTCATCCTTTAAAGGACCATTTGTTCCCTTCACATTTGAAAGACTTCTGGGAAGTAATTCATACCCTTGCCAGTATTAACCTAGTGTTCTCCACATGACAGGGACCGGGCTGGGTGCTGGAGGGGACAGTCAAGTGACACAGCCCCTGACGGATCACATGCTACCCTGACTGGCTCACTGCAATCACTCTCTGACTACTTTGGTAGGACTCTGTGAGAGACCAGGAGCCATGGTGGTGTAGAGGTTATGTATTGGGCTTCGATGTGTATGGACAGCAAATTAAAATCGCCAGTGGCTTTGTGGGAGAAAGATGAGGCCTTTTATTCCGATAAACTGTTTTACAGTCTCAGAAACCCACAGGGGGGTACTGTGAGTTAGTCTTGACTCCATGGTAGTGAGCCACGAGAAAGTAGCAGACGCTTCCCAGAAAGACAGAGGAAATAGTCTCACCAGAACTTTACCCCTGGTCAGCTGCAGGACTGGCCGCTAAGGTTTCAGGGATGGCTCTTCTTTGATACTTCTTTCACTCAGTATTCCTCTGAATGCACATTTCAAGCCTACAAATGGATCATCTGAGATACTTTAAAATCAAAAGCCAATTAAAGTCCATTTTCATAGGTGAGTTCATTAGACTAGAAGCTCTCTATCTGCTTGCCTTCGAGGAATGTGGATTTGAAACCAGTCCATTTTGAAGGAGACAAAACGTGAAGGGAAGAGCTGGATGTATGCACAGACTGGCAATTGCAATATGGGAAGGGAATGGGGATGAAGTGGAATCAAAGAGTTTGGGGGCAAGGAAAGAATGGAGGAGAGGAACTTCTGGGCAACTAAATGGGGAGAACATCTAGACATCTGAAAGAGAACACCGGAAGGGCAATGTCAAAGAGATGTATATCAGTTCATCTGGTTCCTGAACTTTAGCTACCATATCACAGACTAAATTTTTCTATCTGAAAAATAGAAAGAACATTTACTTAATCGTGTTTGAAGATTTAAAAGAGCTATATTTAAAGCAGGCCTCACCATACCTAACACACAGTAATTGTTCAATAAACTGCAATCAATGGTCTTATCATATATGAGCCACTTTAAACTATGAAGCACTGGTTTCAACTGATAATGAAGCTATATAATTTATGACTGTGATTATGATTGGTCCTGGTTAACTGCCAACATCATTCCTCAAAGGCAATGCTTCTCTGAGTCAGTTGTGTATGCCTGACTCTGATAATTCAGGTGTCATCTCTGACATTTAACAATAGCAGTAGCAGTAGCGAGAGTAGTCATTGTTGCTTCTGTGAGTTGTTCTTGTCAGGGCACTCAAATTGACCTCACGTACAAGAGAACTTAGTATTGCAGCCTGTATCATCAGGAGTGGTTTTTAAAAAGGAGAAATTCACTGCCATTGAGTTTATGCCACTTCATAAGGAACCTATAGGACAGGGTAGAACTGCCCCCATGAGTTTCAGAAACTATAACTGTTGATGGGAGGAGAAAGGAGATGAGGAAGGGAAGGGGATGGAGCAAAGAGTTGGAGAAGGGAAAGGGGAGGGGGAAGAAAGGAAGAAGAGTATTTAAACATAAAAAGAATTACAAGATTATTTAAATAAAAAAAATGTCCATATGCTGCCTACAACCATCAACAACGTCCCAACCCACACACACACAAAATTAAGGGAAGTATTATTTTATGTACCTGGACATTTCTGCCCACTATTATGAAACCACAGGACAAGATGTGCAACTCACTGGGGGTTGTCTTGTTCATCTTAAATGTCCTCCCCTTCCTCTGTTGTAATAGAAGGTAGTTTTTAATTGGGGATGTAGCCCCCCTCCCCCTGAAGCTAAAAGATTACCTTTTCCTTTCATGCAGTTGTAGCTTTGTGATTAATTTGCAGTCAAGGAGGTATCAAGGCAGGGCCAGATTATCAGATTATCCAACAAGCAAGGTAAGGACATGCTTAGGGCATCAGGAAAACAGGGTCACAGGTTGTCTAACGCAAAGGCCCACAAGTGCCAACAGACAGGACATACAAAAAGTAAGTACCATAGTGTAAGATGGAAACTGAAAATGAAATTGATACAAGCTCTAATGTATGTGAATGTATGGACTGGAAGTAATTCACAAAGGGTTATGAGGGTGTCCGTGTGTAACATATTCACGTGCTCCACTCCCATGTAATTGAAACTCCTTATCTAGGAGGATCTCTTCTGACTGTACTTTTTTTTTTATAAACAAGAGGTGGGGAGGGCTGGCAATTATAAATCTTGGTACATTCATTTAATATGCGACTGGATCCAAAGTGGTGGTTACTGGATAAGGACAATAGTCAATTCTGACAGAAGGGCCAGCAATGGTCTTTGCCATGATAAAATTGTCATGATGCCAACATAAGTGTCTCATGTGCACTTCCTGGTAAATAACCAATGGCAACTCCAGTCCCAGATGATGTGCAAAAATAAGAGATCTCAAAAAAAGTCTAAAATTGCAATGATTTGAGTCAAGTAATTATTAGGCTACATAGCATTTATATACAGAGTTGTGCCCTAGGTATCATAAACAATAAAAATGTTATAACTTTAACATATTTTTGCATATGTGCAGATGTAGTTTAGCATATATTTAATATATCAACATGAATGAAATTTTAATAAGATATAAGTAATTTAACATAGCAAACATCTAAAACTACTATGAATAGTAATTAATATGTAATAGAAAGCTTTAATTTCATTACAAGTGCACTTTGTTTTTATTATTGTGTGGGCCAGTATGCTTTATATACTCATTTGTATATTTAAAAGTATATAATTTATTACTAAAAAAGCATCAAAATTGCAGCATGAACCATTTCAGCTGATGATACTGGACTTCGCCAATGACGTGTTCAGGAGAGATAATTTGATTCTCATATATGCCATCTGGTGAAGTCCATGTGAATAGTTGCCATTTTTGCTGTTTAAAAAAGTATTTGCAAAAAAAAAAAGTATTTGCACTGAGGAAGTCATTGGTCTTGAAAATTTTTTATTATGCAATCTTCATTTTCACTTCTAAAACCAATGCCATATTTTCCAACTACTGCACCTATCTTTCTGTTTCTAACTTTCACATTTCAATTACTAATAATCAGTACTAAAGTTAATAATAATCTTGATTAAGTGTTTGATCATTTTCCAGATGACATTTTTGCATATGTTGGTGAAACATTTGGATATCATATTTGGTAAACTCTTCATGTCCTATGCTCAATTTTTAAAAGGATTATTCATTTTATTTTCTTATTGAGATATTAGGAAATTTCTAAAGATTTTAGAGATTATTCCTTAGTCTGTTTTGTCATTGCTAAAAAAAAATTACAACTCTGTCCATTCCCATTTTTGCTCTTGTGATTATTTTTTGATGTATATAAATATCTTATTTTTAGTAGGTTCCAATCATCTATTTTGTTTTCTACTGTATGTATTCCTTGGTTATATTGTATAGTGAGCAAATAGGCCCTTAAATTTGTTCCTGTATTCCTATAAATAATCTAGGTTATTAATCTATCTTGAATTCATTTTTATACATGGGTGAAATAGGGATTCTTTTTCATTCTTCTAATGATTGAAATCCAATTTTGATAGCCCCATTTGTCGAAGAAATGACCTTTCCCATTTAATGTTTTTGTTTGTTTGTTTTTAGACCATGTCAAATATCAGTTGGCTACAGGTGGGTGGATTTATTTCTGAGTTCCCTATTCTATTAAATTGGTCTATGTACCTGTCATTGAAACAGCAGAAGACTGATTTAATTACTTTGTCTATGTAATAAATTTAGAGGTTGGAAAGTGAGAGCTATCCTATGTTTTTCTCTTTCTTATGAAGTTCTTTGGTTATCCTGGAACTTTCCCTCTCCAAATAAAGTTAGTAATTAGTTTTTTCCATTTTTTTAAAGAATGAAATTGTGATCGGGATTGAAATTACATTGTATTTATAGATTACTATGGGCAGTATTGACATTTTCACAATGTGCAGTATTTTATCCATGAACATGGAATACTCTTCTGTTTATATAGGGTTCTGTTTATGAACTCTACTTCCTGTTTCTGATAATAGTTTTCTACAGTTTTCTTTGTACTTCATTTGTTTTAGTGGTTAGGTTTATTCCTAATTATTTTATCTTTTCTATGATCGTTATAATTAGCATTTTTTATTTCTTTTTCAGAGTTCTCTTGGTTGAAACTCTGGTTGATTTCTGTTTGTTAATCTTCCACCCTGCCATGTTGCCAAATCATTTTATTGCTTCCAACAATTTTTTGTTGTCTTGAGGTTTTCTACATATAAATCATATCATCCATAAACAATGAGAGTTTCACTTCTTCTTTTCCCATTTGGATTCCTTTGGTTTTGTTTGTTCTCTAATGGTTCTGTCTTGTGAGCAAGCAGAGGATGTGGGTATCACAGATTGCCTGTGCTTAGGGTTCTCACATGCTTTAATCAGACCTTGTGTAAAAGTGTGCGTGACATGGGGCTTCTTGCAAATTCCTTTTAAAAACAAACAATTCTATCCTTTATGGTCTCATCTGTCTTACTTCTTAAAATGAGCCCATGATGGTTAGAGGACCAGCAGCCGTCTAAGTGAGAAAACATGCTAAGAATAACAGAGGCACCAAAAGGAAGAAACCCAGATCCTGATAACATCACAGAATAATCACATCAACATGAACTAGCTACTTCTATGGGTCTTTTATGTAAGAGAGAAATAACCCTCTAGATTTTAGTCAAATGTTATCTAGTACTTTTTGGTTTCATACAGCTGAACCTGATCCTATTGAATTCATTATCCATCTTTACTCTAGCACGAAGTCCATCAAGGCACAGCCAGTGTGTTAGGCAGGACCCACTAGAGAAAAAAGTCCAGGGATACTTATGTATATATAAGAAATAAAGTTTTATATCAATGAGCAATTGCATATTACAAATACATTGCATCCCAGTCCAGATCAAATCCAGAAGTCCAGTATTTACACATATGTCTGATATCAGTCCATAAATCCCTCTTTAGAGTCTTGCAGCCTCACATAGCCAAATGCAGAATGGAGGAAGATCACAGGCCAGTGAGTGCAATGTCTTGTGGATCCAAAGACGGTGGACTCATCTCCAGGGCTCTGGCTACTAACAGTGTGGCTCAAAGTGGCTCATCAACAGGAAGAAGATGAAGTAGAGAGAGGAGCTCTCGCAGGCTTCAGCAAGTCTCCATGTGACTTGTGAACAGGAAGGTGAAGGCAGAGAGAGAGAGAGAGAGAGAGAGAGTGAAGAGAGTCTCTAGAAAGGCATTTATCTCAGTTACCCTCCAATCAAGCTGCAACCTGATTGAAAGGCTAAACTCCACCCTTACACTCTTAATACCCGCAAGTTGACAGGAGATCATGTAACTACCACAGTCAGAGAAACCTTACCCAAAGAACCTGTCTCCTAAGCACCCAAGGTACAAAAATAAGTCCTGGCACAAGAAGTGCTGCCACTTGTGTTCATTTATGAAAGACTTTTTTCAATATGATTTATATATAGCATTGCATTTGATCTTCCCAATGAGTCTGCTGGATAGGAATAACTCAAACTTCATTTTTATAGGTGAGGAAACTGAGACACACATTGGTTAAACATCTTCCCTTAGGTCATTCATAAAAGTTAGTTAACAATGTGAACCAAAAGTGTTAAGTTCCTAACCCAATTACTCTTTCTCTTGAGTCAAAATGACATCATTCACTGGACTCAGAGGAATTGGCTTCTTAATGGGTCCAACAGTCTCCCTACCAATTGATAACCAGTCCAATCATTTGGTATCTAAAATTATTTTATTCTCCCTACAGATAAACTAGAGGGTCTAGGGACCCTTCTAAAATATCATATGAACATGACAATTTTAAATAACCAAACTTAAGACTCATGTTTATACTTGAGACATAAATGTTTGTATATTTTATGAGTGACAAAAACAATATTTAAAAAGATATACAAAAGGAATAACAGAAAATTGTTCTCTCTTTCCCCTAGAAGTTCCCCTCAGCTCCCCACCTCTTCTGGACAGAACATGATATTACTATCCCCCAAGGCCACCATGGAGTTAATTCATGTTTCCAAGGCCTGGCACATGTTCAGTCAAAAACCTGGCTGAGTGCCTGTTGTTTACTGAAGCTGAGGAAGAAGCATCTGCAACATTACGAAAAGCATATTGTAAAAGGCAACACATGCAAATTAAACCTCTTGAGCTATGAGTAAATTGCTGGGAAAATTTATAACTCATTTAATAAAACTTGAAGTAAATACATACTCTGGCTTCCAGGGAAAACAAAATATTTCCCACAATTCTCTCTTCTTAGCCAATAAAAAGAAAAAGAGTAGAGGACTACCAAGCCAAATAGTTCTGTATCAAGTATTAAGTATAAATAGCTGCTGCGATGGTGAGCAAAACAAACCAATTTTAATTGTGGGGCATATAAAACCCACACGAGAATTCCATACCCTCTACTTTGCGCTCTATGTGACAGTGTTCAGACTGAGGCTATTTCCACAGGAATCCATGATTGTGAGCATCTAACAAGCTTCGGTGGACATCTTCTCCTTGATTCACTCAACAGACATATATTGTGCATCTATCAGAGAAGCAATGTTATTAAAAAGATGTCCCATGGAGGCCTACAGCTTAGTCTTGAATTCAGCTTTTCCCACTCATTGGCTACATGGCATTGAGCTTTTGTGTTCTCAGTTTCCTCAATAGTAAAACATTAAAATTAATAATCCCAATATCCTGTGGTTACTATTAAAAAAATGGATTGATGCATCTGGAGTGATTAGAATGGTGTTTGGAAAAAGATAAACCGTCAATAAAATTGTTGCTAGTTGCAGTTGACTATGACTCATGGTCAACCCGTATACTTTGAAATAAAGCACTGTCAAATCCAGTGCCTTTCCTCAGATCACCTACATGCTTTAAAGCATTGCCGTTTTCCAATTAGATGACTCAACTTTAACCACATTGTTAGTCAATATTCTGCTGTGATCTGTAAGGTTTTCCTTGGGCAATTTGGGGGAGTAGATCACCAGATTTTTCTTCATAGTCTGTCTGAGTCCAAAAGCTCTGCTGTCATCTTACAACCATATGTGATTCTAGTGTTTTAGATCCTAGTGGTCTGGTGCCAGCATAAAAGAAACACACAAGTCATCATGCTATGAAAAGTGACAGAATATTTAGCTTCTTGGTATTGATTAGCAAGCATTATAATCCAGTTATTCTTCTTTCTGCATGGAATACAATATTGATAGAGTTGGATAAAGGCTCTTTCTCACAGAGCATAAGAAGAGCTCAAGAAATCAAATTAGTAAAAAAAGTCAAGTTAACAACAATAGGTTCTTTAAAGATAGTAAAACAGATTAATGGAATTAATGTGATTGCTATGTACAATGGAGCCATTGCATCAATTATCAAAGAATGTTTCCCTATGGAGGTGACATTTGAGATGATATATGAATAAAAAGGAACCAACTAAAGTAAGAAAAATCTACCCCAAATAATTGACTTGTTAAACATTCTAAGATCAAAAAAAAAGTTTGCTCTCTTTGAGAAATCACATAGGGCTAATGTGGCTGGGCTGTAAGAAAGAGAAGAAATCTACAGATCCAAGAGATGAGCAGGTCAGACCATTCTGGGCCTTGTTGATCACAAACATAATAGTAAGCTCTGGACTTTATAAAGCCAAGTTTGTCTGCTACATTATAAATGGACAGTATGGAAATAAGGAGTTAGGAAGAGAGTTCAGTCACTGTGACAACATGTAATTGTGATTTGGCCCAGAGTAATCACGGAAGAGATAATCAGACTGGTAGAGTTTTGTTATGTAGAATGTAGGGAAGAAAGAACTCCTGGTTTTAGGAGACCTGATGCATTCCCCATCCTGTGATGAACTTTATATACTATTGAGCCAACATGTCTTCTATTTTTAAAATAATTTTAAAGACAGACTCACTCATACAAAATAGAATTAACAGAAAGTGTGATATATGGGCCAAAGTACATTACTTAAAGTCCAAGGGTTAAAGCAAAGAGAGAGTATACCATGGGTAGAAATTTCCATGGAAGGCCACAGAAAAGAGTACCCAGTCTAGTCCCGAAGGACACATTCAATGGAATTCCAAGGACAACATGCACTGAGCACATGTGTAGAACTCTGATAAAGTACAAAGAAGCAAGTCAAAACTTGGACAGAAATGAGCCTCCCGTCCACTTCACTACCAATTTATCGAACAATCTCCTAAAAGCCTGATGCTGAAAGGGATGAAAGTAAAGACCTCATTCTTGTGGTCACCCTGTGTCCCATATTCCAAGAAGAGTCTTTAGAAACAACTTCCATTGTAGAAACAATCAATGCCATGTGGGGAAGTGGTTTAGAGCCCAGGGCCTTCAGTCATGCAGGCCTGGGTTCAAATACCAGTTTGAAGCCTGATAAGCAATGTGACCCTGGAAGAGTCACTTAACATTTTAGTCCTCAATCTTCATGTATAAGATGGGATAATAATAATATCCACCTCACAAGATTAAATTAGATAATGCTTCTAAAGTGCTTAGCACAGTTCTGGGCATAGTAAAAAAATATCTCAGTATTTTAAAATTAGTTTTTAAAGAAGCAATGGTTCTTTCCAAATATCTTCTACTACATAGATTTATATACTTGGTGGTTATTGGCTATTTAAGCATCTGTTTTTCTCATTAGTTTATAAATTCCACAAGTGAACTGCTTACTCGTTTTGTTTTGCTGTGTATATCCTAGCATGCAATCTCATTGCCATCAGGTTGATTTTCACTCATAATGTCCCTATAAGACGGAATAGAACTACCCCGTGTGTTTCTGACACAGCGAATTTTACAGGAGTAGAAAAGCCTCATCGTTCCCCGGAGAGGCTTGTGGTCTCAAACTGCTGGCTTTGCTGTTAACAGCCTAACTTGTAAACCACTAGATGCCAGGCCTCCCATTTATATCTAAGTAGCTAACATATAAAAAAATAATTAATAGCACTCAACATCTACAAAGCACTTTTCAGGTATTATTAAATCACAGGGAAGATATAGGATGATAGGATCATATAATGTTGCATTTTGAATCCCTTTTCTATTTTCCACTTCCAAGTCTGACCCTTACTAAACTACTTTTTCCTCTCCAAATCTCAATTCCCTTGTCTGCAAAATGGATGGAGGGGGTAGTACTTGTTTCAATGAATTGTCTTTATTTTCAGCATCAGGCTTTAGGAGATTATTCGATAAATTGGTAGTGATTTAGAAGGGAGACTCATTTCTGTCCAAGATTTGACTTGCTTCTTTGTACTTTGTCGGAGTTCTACACATGTCCTCAGTGTGTGTTGTCCTTATGTGAAGATGATACAAGTTAATAAATGTGAAGTTCTTTGACTATGTCTGGCTGCAAACATATGAGATATATGTATGACTATCTATACAGCCAACCCTAAGGATTAGGTGCTATCATCATTGCAGACCAAGCAGCAATGCACAGAGAGATTAAGCAACCTTCCAAAGGCCACACATTTATTAAGAGGTAGGGTCAAGATTTGTACCAAAATAGCTGCTTGTAAGGAGCCATAGTGACACTCCAACATTAATATAAATCTTGACATTTTGAACCCACTAGTCAGACTGTTAGGAGAAAGATGTCAGCTTCCACGAAGATTTACTGGCTGGGTATCTATATGGTGCATTTTAGTCTGTCTTACAAGTTCATGATGAATCAAAATCAATATGATGGCAGTGAGGGGGCTTTGTTTGTCTGGTTTTTGATCGCTATTTGTATATGACATTCACACTCTCAGGACTCCTATAACAAATACTCTTTAGGAGAAGAAATGTTGAGCACCTCACACTGCTGGTAGCTGGGAAATGCTTCGCAGGGTGTGCCAGCAGCTTCCTTTGGATGATCGCCCCAGCGAGCAGGTCAGTGGAACATGGGACAGCACTTAGAAATGAGGAAGATGCTTCATCTTCAGAGAAAGTTACTGAAGACAGAAGAAAAGTGGGTGCGGTGCAACACTACAAATAAAATGTAATATATGCCCCTCTGAAAATGAGAACTCTATTGCTTGTACTTCTGTCAACATCTACCAAAAACAACAACAACAACAAACAACAACAAGGGAACTGACCCAACCATGTGCCAAGTCAAAGAGCATAGCACAAGACCAGTAAGTTAAGTGAAACTCTACTGTCAACACTTAAATCGGCACACATGACCAAACATGTTAGTGTTCCCTGTGAATATGTGTTGCTTTAAACTACTGAGCCTTCTTTTTAGAGGCCTATCCTCCCCACTAAGTGGGACACAGATTAATCCTGGTGTTTTACTACTTGAAAAGATGAGGGCAGAGACCTCCTTTGATTAGCAGGTCATTATGACTTTTGCTGTTTCCTTGCAAAATGGAGAATGACAACTGTGGCATCTGAGAATTTCATATGGTTTAAGGCTTTGGAGCAACAATCTAAGTTTGGATTTCCATTCTGTTACTTATTTACATGACATTAGTAATGTTACTTAAATTATTTCATGGATCTGAGCCTCTGGTGCCTCAATTTTAAGATGGGACGAAATATGGTACTTAACACCCCTATTAGAAAATTATTGGTATAGAGGATGTAAAACAAACAAATAGACAAATTACCCCATCAACATTTGACATAATACATGGAATATATGAAACAACAAAACAAAAACCAACCAACCAAAGAAGAGCAAAAATAAAAAAAAATCCATTATCGAATTAAGTCTGGTTCATAGCAGTCATATGAAAACAGACTAGAAATGCCCATAGGGCTTTCTGGATGGTAACCTTTACAAAGGCAAACTGCCACATCTTTTTCCCATGAAAATATGGGTTTGAATCCCAAACTTTCCCTTAGCAGCCGAGAAAAGTATTGAACCACTGTAAAGTACTTTAAAATGTTAGGAGCTGTTGCTGGGGTTTCATCATGATAGGACTTATATCCATTACAATATTAATTTTTCTGGGGTAACATAGGGGCCAGAGTAGCACCATTTAGCTGGGATTTCAGGAAATTATGCTCAAAGACGCCATACCCACACCTTGCATGCCTATTTGCATTGGCTGCATATAGCAGCAGGAGAGACTGGAAGATCATGGTGCAGAGGAACTTCTTAAACTCCTGACAGTCCCTCTAAGAATAAAGGCAGAAGATGACGCTTCTGACACGCTGCTTCAGGCCTCTCTCCAATCTCTCATCTATTTGGACATCACTCAAGCCCATCAGAATCCTGAGACTGCTGTCTGTTGACTGACAACAGAAAGAGAAATTTAGAGGTGTGAGTGAAATGACAGAACTGTCACGGCTGCCTCTGAAATGGCTCTTTTCTTAAAGGAAGGAAAGATAACATTAAAAAAAAAAAGAAGAAGAAGAAAAAAAAACCCATGATTCTCAGACAGCTGCAATACCCTGTCACAGTTGCTTGGAGAGGCTTTTTCAAAAAGCGTTGGATACATTGAAAAATGAGAAGGGGAAAACAGTTACCCCCAATTTTAAAATCAGTCCTTAACATATGAGTAGGATCGAATATCGGGACAGATCCGATTGCTTGGACTTAATATAGGAAAATGTCAGCTAAACCCTTTCACTGATAGAAAGAGTGTTCCCTACCCTTAAAAAAAACTATTTGCTAAAAGACTCAACCCCCAAATCTCAGATTCAAAAGTCTTCCTTTCATTTAGACCAGCTCCACGTCTTAGACCCTCATTTTTTAGTGGACCTTTGGAAGCTAATGCATATTAGTCATGTAGCCTCCTACACAGGCTTCTGTGATTCCAGCATAAAAGTCAGTTATCTGCCAAACATTCAGAAGACATCTTGAGCAATGTGTCCAAACCCTAGCTCTCACTTCCCTCTTTTGCCATCTAATATTTCCTCCAGTGTTACTAGTTTAGAATGTCGTGTTTCTTTCTTTGGCGTCCAAAACATGACAAACGGACTCTCTGGGGTTGCTCTTAGAAACAAACCATTATCCAGACTGCACTGCAAAGTCTGACTCTCTATCCACATCTCTTTTAACAGCGGAGACCTTGCTAGCCAAGGAGATCACTTTTCAAAGGCTCCCTTTGGCTCAGTGTGCTACAAGCCCAAACTTTACAACAACTGTGAGAAGAAACAGATTTCCAATTTCACCCACAGGTCAAACACAACCCAGAAAGGAATGCCTTTATTAAGATAATGCCTTAGAAAAACCAATAATTCTAATAACAACTAAAAGAACAGATCATAATAGATGGGAGGAAATTGCAGTTTGAGTATTTTTCCAAGAGTCTGGGCTGAGCAGGCCAGAAGACGAAACCTCATCCCTACTTGTAAAACGTTCCAGGAGAACCACAAACGTACACTGCATTGCTGATTGATGTAACACTTGGATTAAAAATACTCTGCGTGAAATACAATTTCCAGAGAGGAAAAGGAAGTGCTTGATGAGCTTGGTGAAAGAGTGATAAAAGCTTCACTCAAGGCTTCCACTTTAGTATCAGATTGTGGGAAACTCTCATTGAAACAACCCAACTGAGTCCATTAGCTGTCCATCTGCAAGCACTACATCAACTCTTCACACCTTGGCTCAGAGAAGGCCCTATAATCACCCAATTTCCTGCCTAGAGGAAAAAGAAGAAAAAACAGCAGATAAAGAGGCTGCCTATAGTCACTCCAAGCACAAAAGACCTTTGATGGCGCAAAGGAAGAAGAAAATGTCCCAAGAAAGAAGGGAATGTATCAACAGGAAAGTCTTCTCCCTCTCTTCAACTCCTTTACTATGGCAGTACTGACGTAAGGGCAATTTGCTGTAGAAGGATGGAATGAAAAATATATTGGGATAGGAATTAAAAGATGAGGATTTCTGTGTGACTTTGGGCACCATGTTCATCCTCTGAGATTTCAAGTCCTCAACTCTTCAATGAAGATAATGACTTCTACCCTTCACTAGAGGGTGTGACTTAACCCCACCCTCTCTCCAAGGATATGGTTGACTAAGAAGTTTTGAGAGGCTACAATCCTCAAAGCCATCAGTTAGAAACCACCAGCCACTCCACAATAAAAAAGTTGGGGTTTCTACTCTTATAATCTCATTTTAAGAGATTAAATCTTATCATCATAGTTCTACCCTGACTTAGGATGACTGTGAGTTGGTATCGACTTGATGGCAGTGAGTGGTGGTTGGCTAAAAGACAAAAACCACATCCATCTTTGATGTATCTGGTCCATCTGGAGCACAAAGAGAAACACCAGGACCATTGTGAAAGCACATTGGCAATCTTTGTCTGAAGTGACATAAGGCAGCCACCGGAATCCAATCCCAGAGCCTATGCACACAAACTCAGAGGAGCAGCACCAAGATTATGAGTTAGCTTCTGGTTACCTGGCCCAAGATTATGGGACTGTAAATGGAGAAACAGATGGGTTGGCTTCCTGGTGCACCGAGGCAGAAGCCAAGGGACCCCCTGAGGAGAGGTGTTGCTGAGGACCAATGACTGTGTCCTTACTGTTTACTGATCCTAACTTGTAATAATCTATTAATTTCCTTAATAAGCTCCCTTAATTGTGAGAATTGCCTGTGTGACCACTGCAATGAATTACCAAACCCAGCTTAGAAGTAGAGTGCCGCAGGAGGTGTAATTGGTGTCAGAACAGGGTGAAGAAGGATGAGGGGTGGGAGGGAAGCATATCTAATCCCATCCTTTTGGCAATAGAGAAGCCAGAGAAGGTCAGATATGGCTAGTGACCCTTACTGTTTACTGCAATCATCACCCTTAATTTATTTATATGCTAACCTTTGTAAGGGCTCCCTCCTCACTGCCATCAAGTCAATTCCAGCTTATAGATCTCAAGACCCAGAGTTCAAATTTCTCTAGAACTATCATTACTAATGCTGGTCAAGTTCTTAGGTTAGCCCCAAGAGGCATATACAAGATATAGTTTTTAAAAAAAAATAAAAAAAATCCTCCAGCTTTCAAAAAGAGGAAATTAATGCATTGAGCAAATGCTTCTCAAGGTGTAGGAACTGATGAAAAGTAACAACAAATAACAAACATGGAAACCCTTTCACAATAGGCATGATCCTGTGAACCCAAACACCACCAGGTCAGTTTCACTAAACTATACCACAATTTGCTTATCACACTTGACATGAGGTGTTTTGTGGGAATGGAATTTGGCCAACTTTTTGCTTAGGAATAAAGGGAACCCAAGTCCAGTTACTAAGATGATTTATTATATGGGGAACATTTTAGACAACAGTAAATAAATGCTAAGTACATGTAAGGGATTCCCATTATTGTAAAGATTAGGCTGCACAAATTGTGCTTGATCACTAATCTATATGTTGATGGTGCAAACCCACCTGGTGATGCTGGGGGTGGGGAGGGGGGAAGAAGGCCTAGCTGAGTTCTTCTGTAAAGATTACATCCAAGAAAATCCTATGAATCAGCTTTACTCTGTAATACATAGGATCATCTTAGTCAGAATCAACTCAATAGTGATAGGGGTTTTGCTTGTTTTAAAAATAATTTTATTGGGGCTCTTACAGTTCTTATAACAGCCCATACATCTGTTGCATCAAGCATATTTGTACATATGCTGCCATTATCATTTCCAAAACATTTTCCACTTTAGCCCTTGGTATAAACTCCTCTTTTTTCCCCTCCATTCCCCCTCCCACCCTCATGGATCCTGGCTCAATTACATATTGTTATTATTATTTCATATCTTATACTGTCTGTTGTCTCCCGTCACTCAAATGCCTGTTTTCATTGACTTC